>SMLS01070626.1:0-82652 GCA_004785975.1 Popillia japonica | reverse complement strand
TTTTTTTTTAATTTTTTTCGGCAAAAGAACAACTGAAAGAAAAATTAAAACATATGAAAAAGTTAAAGCAGGTTTTGAATTTTGATTTTTGTTCCACCGCTCCTAAAATTGAAAACAAAGCAAACCAAAATATTTTTTTTTAATTTCGAAAACGAATCACTCAATTTCAAAAAACTCAACGCCAAAATGTAGTGTTTCAAATGACTATTATTCGATACCGCTTTACCTTTAAGATTTCTAAGGGGTTAACTTCGGGGGATAGGGAGTTCAAGTAGGTGAGCCAATTTTCCGATCAAAAATTGTCCCCCTCGGTAATACTTCGTACATGTTTCTCATAATTTTCTACATGTCCAGAAATTTATGGTGGGAAGTTTTCATATGAACATGCTGTATGATTTACAGATGTATGTACCTACATTTGGAATGGATCTGATTATGAGATGCGATTGACGGCTAAGCGCGGAAATTGTCTAACCTGGGGCAGTAGGCCTATATACTATAAATGTATCTTTTAACTCAAACCCATATGCTGTTGAAGGGATCTCATGCCAACAAAAAAAACATTACTGTAACGTTAGTCAAACCAGCCCATGAAACACTGTAATCCGAGGAGGTCACTTCGGGATTAATTTTCTAGTATTTCAAGAAACCTGCAGGAAGTGGCTAGAGGAAAACAGTACCGTTAGTCTGGGATCCTGAACCTCCTATTCTAGAAAGAATCCAGAAACCTAATAATAGCCTAACTCTAAATATACACTTTAAATGTAAGTAGAATTTTGGGACTTGAATTGTCGGCCATTTGTTTATAGTTCCTGTTATGTTTGGAATACGTAGGAGCCTACTTATTTTTCTAATTTTCGATCTTGCAACCTTTTTCTGTGTGTTCTACTCTTTACAGGCACAAATCATAAGATCCTCGGTGAATGCAGATATCAATAGTTTCACGGATTTCCGATTGATGTTCCTTCGTTCTAGTTCTTACCATAGCTCTGATTGTGAAACTCTATCAAAAGCATTTTCTAAAATCAAGAAAGCTAGGTATACCTGCGTATATTTGGTTCTTGTCTTTTCAATTAATTGTTATATTGTAAAGATCCGATCGTGGGTGCTCCGTCCTTTTCTAAAACCATTATGGACTTCTGAAACCGGTTCGTCAATATCAATGTTTTCTTTCTAAAATAACTTACATTTTTGATACAACGCTTAATAGGACAATTCATTTGTTATTTTCACAGCAACTGTTGTCACCCTTCTTAAAGATTAGTATAATTATCCCTATTTTCTAATCCTCTGGCACTTTTTCTGCCTCCCATGCTTTGTTGAATATGTGCGTGACGATTTCTATTCATTGATCTCTTCGGATTTTAACATTTCTGATGATATTTATCGTGCTCAACGGCCTTCTCTCTTTAACCTATTGATTTGCCTCCAAGACTTCTGTTAGTTGAATATCGTGTTCTATTGCATTAATGTATCATCATATATTCTACCATTGATTGAGACATCTTCTTCGCCAGATATGACCTCTTTATATTGTTTCCACATGTCTTAGGCTATGTCGTTTTCTTTCCTAAGATTCTTTTGTACTTTGCGAGTAATTTCTAGTTTGTCCGACTATCTTTTTTGCCAAATTCTTCCTATGATTGTTGTTTTTGCCTGCTTAACTATGTCCTCCTTCATATATGTAGCTTTGTCCGGTTTTAACTTTAAGTAGGCTTTCAGGGCCGGTATAACTGTTACTAATTACTTCTTCCGGGTTTCGCTGTCGGTCAAAAAAAGTTGAAAGAAAATTTTGACCCACAGCGAAACCCAGGAGAAGTAATTCGTTGTGGTTTTTTTTGTTAAGATATTATTTTCACATTGTTTTCTTCAGTTTTGTTTTATTTCTTATGCTTTGATTTAACCACCTACTCTGTTTTTTGTTGTTGTCTGTAACAATTGGAACACATGGAATGCCAATTCGCACTTTCGCCACTACCAATGATGACGGTAGATTTATGGTGTCCTGTACACTTTCATGTCCCAAATTTCTTTCCTGAAAGATTTGTTAATTAGAACGTAGTTTATACTTCTATAATTTTTCATTTCTACTTTTGATTTCTTTAGTGAATTTGTATATATCGAATTGTATGTATTCAATTGTATCCATTTGTTACTGTTATTGTTAATTATCTTGGTAGGACTTTCTTTCTCTTTACTTCAAGTTCAGCCACTCTTTGAAACCTAATATGTTACATATACATATTTAACAACCATTAAATACAACTGAAAATACGCAAGCACATTTTCCTGTAGCTTACCAGGACATGACCTTTCTCAAAGAAAAGGTAATGCTCTAAAATACTCATGCTGTTTTGGTTATACTCGTATATATCAAGGTATTACTTTTAAATATACATACATTAAAACAACATTCAAAAAGTAGTTCCTTCATACAATTCACATTTTAGTCTATTAAGCTACTGTATGTACATTTAATGTGCCTTTTATATTTCTCTGAAAACAAATTCAAATTATACAAATATACTGCTCATTAAGTAATCTGCACATTGGATATATTTTTGTAACACCGTCATTATGACGCAACCTAAATTACCTTGATGATCGCGATTAGGTATAATACGTCATCTACTTTAAATGCTGGCTGCTTAAATTTTAGGCTCTTGCAGTCAAATTGTATTTCTCGTGAAGTAGGTAGTAGAGGAATTGGCGCTTCACTGGTTATATGTTTAAATAATTAGATGCATATATGTATGTACTGCATATATACTATATTGTTTACGTTTTATACAAGACGATACTGGAAAGTCCACTGACCACTTGCGCGTTCAAGAATCTTAACTACATACTTGTTTTTAATAAGTAATTTATTTACGTATTTATCTCTCAGTGAGGTGGTTGTTTATTGTGAAATTGCTGAAAGGATTATTCGGACGAATTTCGTTATATTTGGATTAGTTTTTGTTGTCACTAGAAGCTTAGATTTTATTGCCACTCTGGTTTTATTGAACAAAATGTAAGTAGAATCTTCTGTTGAGTTATTGTGTAAACTTGGATATAAGATAGGCCAAGTGTATTATACATACATATGTATAAGTATTCTAAATGTGTATCTTGTTTTAGTTTATTGTCTGTTAGCTTAATTGATTATTATAATTTCAACAAATATTTTTAATAGAAACATTAATACTCTATGACTTGTAATAATATTTATCCTATTAATTTCAGGATTATCTCGATTTGTATAGATAAATAAGAATATGTACCTTAATAATAATTGAATGCTATATGTAATATGCTTTGGATATTATAATTCTCATCATTGTAGCGTGAATCATTACTTCCTGAGTTTATCGTGTTGATTTAGAATCTAATCTTTGTAAAACGTAATGTTGTTAATTTTTACTATCAAATAAATACATATTTAATAAACTGCACTGAGAAATGCCCTAGATAAAGTATGATTTTCTAACATTTATCAAACATATTATGTTATTATTTTATTGCTATACTCCTTATTAGTTATTTATAAATTAATTTTTTTAATACGGTGTCTGATACTACATGTAATGATACACATATATTCCGTATCTTTCGGTTATTTGCGGTTACACTTTTATCTTTATAACAAGCGAAATTTTCACTTCCTCTCTACTGGATAACATTTGCTGTTAATCGAACTCACTAAATATTCAAAAATATGGCCATATTCGGGTAATTTCTTGTTGTTTTATGTCTACTTTTTTATTTTACATTCTCGTTTTTCTCCTTTATTTTTTATAAAACGTCAGCTTTGGAAGGCATTTCTTGAAGCTGATACTTACAAATGTAATAATGGACACACGTATCCGAGGATGTCTAACTGAATCTATTAAAAGCCGCACAATTGTATAGTTATGTGGTGTATTTTGGGTTCGAATTAAATATTGCACTTCCAATTGTATTATTCACAATTGTATATTTCGTAATTATAAGTTAACACCTTACATATAATACATATTACTGGTTGTACTCAACATTATGTTGCTAGCGTTCACCTCTACCAACCGTACGATATCATATTCACAACACGAGTGTTAGGGTAGACGCTCTGTGCGCGTGCTATAACAAATATTAAATACCGCGAAATTCAAATACTTCGTAGTGAACATAACATAACATAATAAGAGTTTAAGGACTCTGGACTTATATCATATAGAGAAATTCTGGTAACTCCAAGTACCACAACTTTTAATTGATTCGGCACACGTGTTTCGACGACGCGTGGGTTGTGGTGTTTCTAAACCTAGTAAAAAGTCCTATAAACGCTTTTATTTCAATCATGTCTACATGTCCCACATAACTAACCGTTGGTCCATACGAAAAATTCGTTTACGTAATTTTTGCATTTGCCTATTCTAATATTTCATTTAAGATTCCTTCCGTAAAGAAAAGAGATCATGTTTCGGAAAGTGTTCTAGAAGGGGTATTTACTGCTGGACATTTCCTTCCTGGTCGATGAATCACTATATTAGAGCACCTTGTACACGACACTGCAGGAGAATATTTGGACCACTACTGCCGATTTAGGCCATAAAAGTAACTTTTACCTACACTCACATCCCCAAATCTTCATCACTTTCCTCTTCAGATTCGCCTTCAAACTGTGAAGATGTGTCGTGATGACTACTGTCGCTTGCTACATCGCTCAAATCATTATTACGTTCATCAGCATATCCACCGATATCACCGTAAAAATTTGCAGCAGAATTGGCTAACTGCTCATCAGTCAGATATTTTGTCACATTGTTGTTACTATTACTATTGTTGTATTATGGAAGAATAATAACTAACAAAGTTGACAGTTTTTTTTGCAAATTGAATAAGAAATCTATCTCGGCCGTATACATATAAGTATGTATATTGTACAAAAATCAGGGAAAACGCGATTTTATTCCATGCTACGTATAAAAAAAATTCGAAGTCAAATGTAAATGAGTGAATCCGGTACATAACTGCGACAAATCTAAAAGAAGCACCTTTTAAGAGGGCGATTGCTACAATCACTATAAAATTCAAATAATGGATTACAAAAAGTTACATTATTTTTGAAAAAGTTTAACGTAACTGCAAAAGCTACTTTTTACTAAAACTGTAAAACATGGTAAATAAGTAATTGTAGCGCGATATGTACCCCTTTCGCATAGGAGAATACGTGGAACGGAAAGAAAGGTGACAAAACTGGTGCAAACTAATTTAGGGAAAAGGACCTCTGGGGTACCGAAACACCTCACGATAGCAGTTTAGGGTTAAGGCGATTATTAATTTAAATGCCACAACTTTAGTCCTAAACATAAGCCGCGATAACAAATTTATTGTTACCGTTTGTCATATCACAAAGGTGTTTAGGTTATATTGTTAATATAAACTAAATGTTAAATTAAACTAATAACTTATTAAAAAATCTCTTAGGCAACCCAACGTCGCACTTTACAGCAAAGCTATTTCAGGGGTGAAATAAGTATGACTTTCCATTAAAAAAAAATGATAATTATGTGGTACGATTTTTTGGAACACGCTGTATAAGTCGAATTAATTTTCAAATATGATCCTTTTATCCTATTAACATAAGGTCAATCAAAAGTTTTATTGAGGTAATGATGTAACTACAATCAAAGATCAGAATCTTAAACAGACACACCCGACTACTGTTAATGCGATTGAAAGAATCGTCCTACATAAATTACTTTGTTTCAGGTTGACTAAGATACTAATTTTGTGGTGTTGCTTTATCTCAATATGTTTAGCGGGTAAGACGATAATACATCAAGGAAAGCATACATTAATCATTTGTAAATTTAGCTGTGGAGCACAATTACTACTGGAGGGATTATAGAGGCACTGTACCGGATGATGCTTTCAGTGGCGCCGAAAACCTATATGTGGCTCAGATTTCCTCATATTGGTTGATACCAGGAACATTTGATGCAAAAGCGAAGGAGGCTTATACGGAGCAAGGAAACAAAATTGTTGCAAAAAGTAATTTTAAGGTATGTAGATGCTTTTTTTAATGACTAACGACTACTTCAAAACCATTTATCTTACAATTCAATAAAAGTAACTATCAAATCATTTTATTGGTTATAGCTGTTGTGTGACTTGCATGCCAATAACTTCTATTGGAAAAAGGTTAGTGTGAATGATTTGGTTGGCAATGAATTGGAAGACCTGGTTGTTGGCGGAATGGAACTGGATACCACATTATACATTGGCAAAGCGTATCATGCTGGCGAAATAAAGATAGGGAAAGTGTTTCCCCCTACACATGAGTTTAAAGGTCTCAGACTCTGGACCCAAAGCAACGGAACCTATGTTACTGAAACGTTCGAAGTGTTGAAGTATCGCCTTCGACATAAGTACAAGCATGTTTGTGACTGTAAATTTGAACATGTAGCATTATAACGTTGAATTTATTATTTTCATGTTCGTCACTTAATAAAAGACAATGTAGCTGTGTTGTGTGAATACACGGACAATATAGTATCAGTGTCATACGAACCAAAAAATGCTTTTCATCTGAATTATTTGTTTAGTGTCGATAAACATATTGTACCTATTTACAAACTAGAACTTATTCATTCTGTAATAATCTGTAATGTTTCTAATTACATAAGTACTTACATATCCTACATTTCCCAGTGTTAATTATAACTAGGTAGTGGGGTTAGCTCTCACAACAAGTAGGTAGCGTAGTGGGTAATGTTCACATACATATATAGTCATATACATTTATATAACTTTAATAATAATGGCAGGTCAGTCAAAAGTCCCTTAATATTTTAACTCTCTTGATTTGGTTGCACCTAAGTGTTAGTTCACTTAATATGGGTTTACTATACAGAGCTTTCATTTACAATCAAAATCCACGTGATCTCTGATGTAAGATGACGTAAATAAGCAAGAATATGAGTTTCGATATTAATGTTAAATTTGTTTGTACCATTATAACGACTTCCAAATATATTAGTTTTTAGAAGCGCGAGTATATCTGGACATATATGTATATATACCAATATATTTGAAAAGTTTGAAAAAGATTCGTGTAAAGACTATTTCTCTATACTTCGAGCACTTATAAAAGAACAACTTCTCGAGAAAAGAAAATGTTTACCGATCGTCATAACCCTTTTCGAGAATGGGTGGTTAACAGGTCCGTATTCATAAATATTATAATATTAAAAATATATTATAAAAAGATTAATACGCGACTTAATAAATATTTATTTATATGCATATCAAATGAGCCACAAAAAAGGTTTTTAGGGTGAGCCATGTGTTGGGGACAGTTACGGTTCGATGATTGTTGAATTGTTACACCAAACTCGTTCACTGATCCGCGATTCGTCACCTACGGGTTGTAAGGCCGTATAGGTATAATTGGTTAATTTGTTCGGCAACAGTTACTATTATTGTAAATTTGGATAGCTCGCGTGTACCACAGATCACATCACTATAGATATTGAACTTCATATCCTATCATTGGTTACTTATGGAGGACGCTAATTTCAAAATCGGTGAGGGGAAAATATTAGTTAGGCAGCCAAACTAGCAAAGCTATAACACTGGACACATATACGTAGGCGTTCAGTTTGTTGTATAAAATATGCTTAAAACTGACAACTGTCATATCATGTCTGCCGAGTAGTCCAATTCTGCCCGAATTGAAAATTTCTCCGTACCAGTTGAAACTTCAGAGGTAAGGTTACTTAATAATTTCAGGGTTTTTTATTTTGCAGGTCATACATATATTGAAGAAATGCTACAATATATACAGGAATTGTAATAATTGCGAAGCTGCTCTGATTGCGCCACAACAAAAGATAAGAAAATAAGATATTTATATAACTGGAAAACAAGTAGAACATTATACAGCTGTATTGCTTCTAATCTGCGGAATGAATGTTAGTTAGAATAATATTTAATTTGTATAATTATTGAGCATGTTGCTTGATTAGAAAAATGGTATTATAAATTCGTGTACTTATAACCCTTTTCGGTACTGTAGTACTTATATGTAGAAGCTTTATGTCTCTTTGTCGATTTTTTAATGTTTTGCTTATTATGACTATCGAGGGCAAAAGAAACGACTCAGACTTCAGTATACTAACTAATTGCACTTCTATATATCTGTCTATATTCCTGTCTGTGTTCCTGTCCACCGTCAAATAAACACAACAAATTTGATTTTGCTAATCATATCTAAAGCTTATCAGTTGATTTTAAAACATTTACTGGGCGAAACAATGGAGAATTTACTGTCTGCAGATTATACGACCTCTTAGTGATCTTGTAGAATTAGGGAGTTTTCAAACGCTTTACGATTGATTAGTTTTCAATTATTAAATTAGATTGAATTTAATTGTTAATTGTTTTAAGAAATTTCCATTACTCCTTTTAAATTCGTACTCTCTTTGAATTAATGTATTAAGTGCAGTATTTATTACAACGATCAATACTTTTTCAAAAAGTTAATATGAAGGTATATCTATTGTATATGTATGTATTACTATAAGATGTATGTATAAATAGCTATCTGTTTCAGCAATGTTCAAATCTGACAACATTCTTGTAATAAATACAAATTTTGCCAACAGAAGTATACCCTGTTATTTTTTATAAAGAAAACACATAATTTTAAAACACATTGTATATTGTCCGTTGTTTCAATAAAAACATTAAGCCAATACTAATACAATAATCCCTCCCAAATCAGGGTTCGGGAATACCGAAGCATTGAATGAATACTAAACTAAATGACGTATAATTTCGTTTTACGATGGCTAGGTATTTACCAATATTAAGGACCTTATTGAATACAATACAAAATTTCTGTGAAAATAGAGTAAGTAATAAAACTTGTACAAATAACAAATCTTTAAACTTCCCAGATAGGATTGTAAATTATGTGAGAGTGGTAATTCCAAATAAAGGTATTACGGTAAGGGAAAGCCGAGAGCTTTCACTTATAACCAAAACCCACGTGATCTCTGACGTAAGATGACGTTAATAATATATTGATGAAGCAAAGCTATCTAACCAGAAAGTTGCAAAGTCGATATTTGACAGGTTTTATGCACCTCTGTTTACCTCGTTGTTTTCATCTTTATTTTATTTCTGCATTTTCGTTAATTGCCATAAAAGTTTTTTTAACTACCCGGAAATAATACCGTGCGTGCTTAGTAAGTTTGTAGCACATTAATGCAACGATAATGAAATCAAGAATTGTTGATTCAAATTATGATAATGGTGTTTACACCGGAGCATGGTGCCTTTATATTAAAGGCAGGTTACAGAAGTGGTAATACATTACATGATAATGGGAATTGGAATTATTCTCTACAAACTTGAATTGAGCAATTCACTGGGGTGCTCCCAAGTTTTGATATTGATTACGATGCACTGAAGCACCGTAGGCATGTTTATAATTCATAGTTTTGAAGAAAGACATTGTATTTGCAAAAATAAACCTACTAGCAGGGCTCCAAAATTAACCGATGATGTCTTACATGTGGACATGTTGGCGGAAAATAATAAACGTGCGGATTTGCTTAATATTCTAAACTCGTACGGTGCCGATGTTGTCTTCCGGGAACCTACCAGAATTTGTAGGACAACACAGACTTGTCTGGATAATGTCTTTATTTTAAACAACTCCAAATTCTGCAAGTTCAGTGTAAAAAGTGCGGTGACAGTTAATATTGGTTTTTCGGACCATAAGGGCCAAGTGGTATTGATCGAACAACAAAGGCAGAGCGCTGTCCAGGAATCTCATAAAGAAATGAGACGATATTGTGCGGAATCCATTAAGAACTTTGTGAACGACATCGCTCGGGAAACATGGGAAGACGGGTATAACTGGCGTTATGATGTTAATGAAAAATTTTCTATATTTCTAAATGTGTTTATGAGGTATTTCAATTTACATTTTCCTATAAGGAAAATAAAACCAACACATGTAAATCATTTCTGCATACCGCGCGAAGTACAGGAACTGAGACAAACTGTCTCCGCATTACAACTCATTTCTACCTTTAATGACGAATACCGCGATACTTATATTTATTACAAAAAGGCTTATGACAACGCAATCAAATCTTTCAATCGATATCGTAACGATCAGAGAATAATAAACTCGTCTAATCAAAGTAAGGACTTGTAGCGTATTATAAATGAAAATTTGGGTAAAGACAGAAAACAGGTTCTGCCTCAAGTTGCAAACCCTGAACTTCTAGCCAATAAATTCAACCATAGTTTCACAAATGTCCCTCACCCTGATCATACCCTGCGGCATGATATAGATACGACTCCACGCAGGAACGCTCACTCTTTTTATTTCTTTCCGACAGACAGAAATGAACTTCTGACTCATGTCAAATCTTTGAACAACTCCTGGTCATCCGGTGTTGATGGTGTTCCTGTGAGCTTCTTGAAAAAGTGTCGTGAAGCTTTCGTTGCCCCTTTATGTCACATAATAAATGAATCTTTCCCATGTGGTATCTTTCCAGACCTGCTGAAACATGCAACTGTAATTCCTGTCTACAAAAAAGGGGATCCCAACGAAGTAAATAACTATAGGCCCGTTAGCTTATTAACCGGCTTTTCAAAGCTCTTCGAGAAGGTAGCTTATTGCCGTCTGCTCAACTTCCTTCAGAAGTACGAGCTGATCAGCACTTATCAGCATGGTTTTTTGAGGGGACGGAGTGTGAATACATTATTTGATTATCTAGAGGCTGTTTGTACCGCGCTCGAGAATAAAAAAATTCCTTGTGGCATGCTACTGGATCTCTCCAAAGCCTTTGACACCATTAATCATCAAAAGCTCATCGCGAAGTTGGGGTTATACGGGGTCAGAGGTACAGCTCTATCTTGGTTTGCTGCCTATTTAAACAATAGAACGCAAACTGTTTCCTTCGCCATTAATGGTGTTCAGACGCGCTCGAGAAAACTTGAAATAACGAAAGGAGTGCCCCAGGGCAGTATCTTGGGACCCCTGCTCTTCGTAATGTACTTTGACGACATTCATTGCCTTCAAAAACTCTTTCCCAGCGAAGATGTTGTAACCGTTAACTACGGCGATGACACATCTTTCTTGGTCTCGGAAGATACCATGGACTTGGTGGTTGACAGAACAGGCGCCTACCTCAGTACTCTTCAGAGTTGGTGCAGTACAAACTGCTTACAGGTCAATCACGCTAAAACGAATGTGATTATCTTCAAAACTAAAAATAACGACAACTATCCTGATCACTTAACAATCGACAATCACGTTTACTCTGTTCTAAACAGTGTTCGTTTACTTGGTGTAGCTGCTGATGATCGTCTCAGATGGAGAGAGCAGGTAGATTCGGTTTGCAAGAAATTAGGCAGCTTTTGTTATGCTCTTCGTCAACTTCGTGATATTGTAAATGGACATACTCTACGACTCATTTATCATGGCTGCTGTTTGCCACACCTTCGCTATGGTATCATTATTTGGGGTGGCTGCAGTGAACTTGAACGTATATTTGTTATTCAGAAGAAACTCGTGCGCTCCATGTTCAGAATGGATTATGGAGAATCATGTAGAGGTCATTTTAGGAGTAATAAACTACTGACAGTATACACAATATGCATTTTTGAAGTGCTAACCTTTGTATTTAAAAACAAATCCTTATTCAATTCGAATACATTTGTTCATAAGTATCCAACTAGATTTCGTGATGACTACTGCTATCCGAAGCATCGTTTAACCTTGACCGAGAGCGGCTTATCTTACAAGGCCCTGAAACTTTTTAATAACCTACCTCTGTATATCAAAGATATCACAAGCTTTTCTAAATTTAAGAATACACTGTTTAATTTCCTATGTGCACAGGAAAATTACTGCATCAATGATTATTTTAGTAGTTAAATTGTTTTCTTTATACATACATAAATACCTATACATACATACATGTATTTTTCTTGTTTTTATGTGACGTTTGCTTTTGTACTGCTACATATTGCAATAAACGATATTATTATTATTATTATTACATGATATTCATGAAAGAATGGAACGTAGTCCACCAGACAGGTATTTTTTTTTTAACAGACAGGTATTAATCCCATGTTTTAATGTTAATTAATTATCGTTCTATTCTCTTTTAGGACTTTCTGTAGGAACTTGTCATAAAGCACTTACAAAAACGCTTCATTGCACCCTTATAAATTAACAGTGGTACAAAAATTACTTCCAATTGATTTTGAACGAAGGGTTACATTTTTGCAGTGGTTTCATGAACATTTTAAAAAAAATAATGTTCTCGACTTGACGTTCATTAACGATTAAGCTTGGTTTCATCTTTCAGGGTAAGTACATTAATTCAGAGAATTACTTGCGCTACTGAAACTCTTCATGGATTTGTCGAAACCAATTTACATCCTATAAAAAAAAAAAGAATATGGGTAGCAGTGTCCAGGCGAAGATTTCTTGGACCAATACTTTTCCAAGAAATCATTACAGGTGAACAATACCCTGCCATATTAAATGAATTCATATCACAACTACGATTATGAGCTACAATCAGATTTATTTGAACAATATAATGCTCCCTTCCCCTACACCCCTTTCTCCCACACAGAGCTAGAGATGCGCAGGAACATCTCAGACAATTTTTTGATAGACTGATAACCGAAAATTTATGGCCTCCGCTTTCTCTAGACCACCAGCAGACACCATCA
Organism: Popillia japonica; assembly: GCA_004785975.1. Classification (NCBI taxonomy): domain Eukaryota; kingdom Metazoa; phylum Arthropoda; class Insecta; order Coleoptera; family Scarabaeidae; genus Popillia; species Popillia japonica. The sequence goes on along the minus strand of SMLS01070626.1, from coordinate 69,911 downwards.
GCTTTTTATTTGTTCGGCGATTTAAGAAATAAAGTCTTCGGTAGTGGATTACACAATTTAGCGGAACTTCAAGCAGCTATACGAGAAGAAATAAATAATATCACCATGGAAGAACTGCAAAATGTATTTGAAAAATTAAAACGCAGAGTAAATATTTGTTTAGATAACAACAGAAACCGCTTTCACCATTTATTGTAACTATTTTTCCGTTACTTAGTTGTGATTGTTTGTATACATATAAACTTAATCTGTAGAGTTTTAATTGTCAATACGTAAATAAAAATTTCTGCAGGAATTTTATTTTTAAATATTACCATAATGTTAATGTTGCATATATAAAAGAGGCCACAAGAGTGACAAGGGAACTTTTTACTATCAATTTACATTTCTAATTTCGCGTCTTTAATTTAACCTTGACCTCAAATATTTATGAACACATGCTAAAACTTTAATACTATTTCAGTCCACAGAATCACTACTTTCATGGTCTGCATCTACAAGCCGTATTATAATTGGCCGTATAGAGTTTACGTATTGTAAATATTTGTCACAACATCGAGGTGTTGGGCTGTCTTTGCTTCATGCCGTTATTTCCCTACAGCTCCCATCCCCGGCCTTAAGACCAGGATTAGGTGTTCGGGAGAGCTCGCCTGCTGTTCTCGTTCATCGCTGTCTTTGCGTTTCGTTTTGTGCCAATCTCTGCGTAGGTTTCCTGTCATATCTGATCCCATCTGTGACACTCGAAGGCTGTGTGCTCGACCGTATCCTCCACACCGCAGTACATGCAGTTACCATTGCTATCGTTCTTAAACCTTAGAGCATACGCTCTGAACACTCCGTGGCCCGTAAGCACTTGTGTCAGATAGTAATCCACTGTTCTGAATTTGCAGTCTAACCATTGTTTTATATTTGGGATTAACCGTTTTGTCCATTGTGCTCTAGTGCTGGTTTCCTCCCATCCATCGAGGATTATGTTTCTCGCAGCTGCCCAATACTTTGCTCCACCATTCGTATGTATGCATTTGCGCTCATATGCAAAGACGATTATTGGAAATATTCCGCTCACAATCTGAAGCGCCACCGTGGAAACCGTTCGAAAAGCTGATCCCACTCTGATTAACATTTTTCTCTGCAACTTCTATGCGATATTTCGATATGCCTTCTTTTCTAGTACGCTCTGCCAGATGGTTTCTCCGTATAGTTCAATAGAATGTATAGTCCTTTTCACAATCTACGAACGCCTGAGGGTTTACATAATTAAAATAACGTTCTGAGTTTACTTATTAAAGAAAGGTAATATTACAGTTCGATTACGAACCAGGTAATAGATAGAAGGACCGTAATAGAAAATGTTGGGGGCTATTACTAACAATGTTTTCTAATGCTTTCTGCTGATTATTTGTATCAACGGCTGGTGCCGACTCTTACTCGTAAGTTATTCTTGTTTACTATTATTATTCCCTATTGCTCAAATATAACTTTGTAGCTACCTTCTGAAGAAGAATTTAATAAAATTCGAAAGCTTAAGGATAAGATAAATAAGTCTTATTTCTCTTTGAGAATTCACAACCTTGGCTGCGAACCCCATTATATTAGGATCTTCTTAACCCTGTTTGATTACTAACAATAATTGTACTGCAATGTTTTGTTTCTGAGAAACTTGTTGGAAGCAATATATACTTATATGAAGTTATACAAAAACCGATTAATGAATAACAACCCCTGTATCATCACTGGACCCTGTTAAATGTCATCGAAAATTAGTTTACGATCTGCCACTACATAACATTCGGACCCCACACAGACAGGGTATATTTAAAAATTACAAATGTAATTCTGCTGAAGAGGTTACGAAATGTAACGAAATGGTAATTTAGAAAAATATTTTATATTTTGAAGTGGTTGGAAATTTAATTTAATTATTAGAAATATATTTCAACTATTACTACCTTAGCTGGAAAGAATAGTATGAACTTTATGCTTTTATTTCTTTCAAATTATACTATACAGTATATTTTTTTTTTGTTTAAAAGTTAGTGAGACGAGAATTGAACTTTTGTATTTTATTATCTATTATATTATCTGCATACTCAGCCTTTTATATTAAGCAGGTCAGGGATGCTATCCGAACTTTGTTCGTGTTCAAATGTATACCTGCGATTGCGAAGGGTTCGTTTTCGAAGACGTGTATTCTCGCAATAGCCTTCGGAGCAATGCGAGCAATATACTTAACAACGCCGTCAATTGAGGGCTTTAACTGTGTTTTCAAAACCTCGCAACATATGACGCACAGATGTATTTGCAATTTTTACAAACCGTATGGCAGTAAATAGAAACGCTTTTTGCAAATTTTTATAAATAACTATATATAATAAAAGTATTTACTATTTCCTGACAGTAAATAGACCCAAACGTTCTCTTAACCTTGTCAAGTGAACATTATAGGCGAACAGAAATAGTTATTTTATAAGCAAAAATAAAAAATACTGAGAATCCAAGAAGCGCAATGATTGAATCAGGTAGCGCCTCGTGGTCGGAACCGGAACATGCAAATTTTTAACTAAAATCGTATAAAAAGAATACATGCCATGTAGTAGGTAGCTATCCATTATTACAGTCATTTTTCACAAACTTGCTTGGCTGCAACCGTTTTTGAAATATATGGATTTTCATGTATACGGCATCTTTTAATCTGGAGAGAATTATTTTCAAAAAATTCACTCTCAATTGTCTGTATATTATTTCTTTCTTTGGAAATATCATTCTCAAAACATATTATGGCTGCGTATATTTGTACCGGGTGGTTACTGTTTTTTGTAGTTGATTATACAAAATATCAGCATGCGGCAAGATGCGATGAAAAACTGTTAACCAAAACACAAACTTTGAATCCTGCAACATACGATAAATAGCAGATGCTTGACTACTAATCGTTACAATTTGTCTTGAAGTAAGTTCTATCTTTTCCATACATTCTACAGTAAAACCTGTCAATAACGGCCACCAAAAAATGAAATTCTTTAGGCCGTTATATAAAGGTGGCCATAATTGCCAGGTTTTTTAAATAGAATATATAATTGGTTTAAATTTTCCTATTTTATTAATTAAAGTAGATACATTATAAGTAGATATATTATAAATACACATAATGTATACGAAAAAGTAAAATTATTATTTTAATGGATGTAACGCAGAATAAATTATAGATATCTATGTATACATAAGTATAAGAGATAATACATATTATTTTAAACTTTTTTAAAGTACTCTTCAATCCCTGTTTGCTCCAAAATTTTAAACTTGGATATAAAAACTACTGCTTCACATGTCAGTAAAATTCGAGAAACGACCATAAAAATTTCACCATTGTTATTGCACAATAAATAATTCTGTATGTCTCTTAATTTTGCACACACTTCACTCATACTAGATAAAGTAGATTTTGGAGTTTCACATTCGTCCACATCACTATTATCAGAGTTACGTTAATTTCTGTAGTGCTGAAGTTAGGGCTCTCTGTAGGAACATGATTATCAACAGAAGCATATTCATTTAAATCCACAATTTCGTTACCAATTGTAGTAAAGAGTTGGGCAAGGGGTATTTCGTCTTCTTCATCAAACATTGTATCTTCTTGGATAACATTAGAGAATCCGTTGTTTGAGAAACAGTTCTTAATTGTAGCAGGAGATACCTTTTTCCACGCAGCTGTGATCCATATCTATAAGTGCATTGGCTAAATTTATGCTTTTTGGGAATTTTCAAAATCACATTCACTGTCAATAAACGTTAAAAGCCTTTTAATCAAAAAATTTCTGTAAATCAATTTGAAATTCTGAATTATTCCTTGATCCAAAGGTTAACGATGCGAAGTGGTGTTTGGCGGTAGGAAGACATAACAACATAACATTTTCTAGTGGAACTTTAGGATGTGACGTGGCGTTATCCAACAAGAGCAGCACTTTTCTATTTTGTTTTTTCATGTTATTGTCAAATTTATGTTACATCTTGTCATAATTTCCGTTGTCATCCAGGCATTTTTATTATGAATCTACTCTAAGGGTAATTTATCAATATGTGTACCCTTAAAATAGCGAGGATTTTTACTTTTTCCAATTATTAATGCATCTTCTTTCTCACTTTCCATATTTGCACACAGTAAAACAGTTTAACGTTGTTTTGCTGCTTTCTTACTTGCACAATTCTCATTTTTGAATGCAAACGTCTTATTGGGCATGGCGCGGTAATAGAGGCCCGTTTCATCGGCATTAAAGACATCTCTAGGAGAATAATTTCATAAAATCCACGGCAACTTGGATTTCCAATCCCTTACATCGTCCAAATTAACCTCTGCGGACTCACCACAAATTGATTTGAAAGTGATACTATGTCGCCGACAGAAACTTTCCACCCATCCATTAGATGCTGCAAAATTTTCCATCTTTAAACTGCTTGCTGTCTCCAGTGCTTTTTGTTTAGGTAGTGGCCCAGATATTGGAACTGCTTTATTTCTGCCTTTACAAAACCAATTGTAGACGACTTGATCCACTGCTAAACCTTCCGACTTCGGAAATGTTCGTGTTTGCTCCAAATCAACACTTTCCTCAAACAATAGCTTTTTAAGTTGATCTTTATTTTTCATAATATCATTAAGTTGTGTTTTTCCAACCCTATATTTTTCGGCCAACTTTCGCGAACTTAACGCATACTTTTCACTGTCCGCGATTATATTTATTTTGTCTTGTAGCGACAAACGTTTTCTTTTTAGGGACATAGTTAATTACGGCGAACTTTTGCATACGGAGCTAACTTTAAACTATATATTCAAGTAACTGAAAGAAACTTTCTCATAGAGCGACAAATTAAAACCCTGCACAAGGAACAATCTTATATGTACTTAAGATGCACGTGTCGTGCCTATAATTAATTTCTTGTTCGTGACTGAGATCTCATTCATTGTACAAATACGAAACAGATACATTATAAATAGTCCGCCTGTAATTTGCGGTCTAGGCGTCTTCGTAATTAAGATCTTATTTATTGTTTAAATACAACGAAAAGTTATTGGGTATTTCTATCAATAGAGATACATTATAAATAGTCCGGTCGGTATTAGCAGGTAAACTTTCATGAAAACAGGTCGTAAAAATTTAGACTTATTTGGCCGTGGCCGGGTTAAAAAGGTGGCCGTAAATAAAAGGATTTCGATATGGGAATTTCCTTATGGTCGATTCTAGGAACTTTGAAACTGTCCGTTATCTCAGGTGGCCGCTTAGGCAGGTGGCCGTTAACACAGGTTTTACTGTATCAACGATTCACGATGTTCATACACTGTACTTACACTTATGCTTTTAAAATTCCATCGAGTGGCAGAAGAACAAGGAACTCTTTGACCGACAATCGACAAAAAAATGGCATTGTCACCTAAAATAGAAAAAAATACTGGCACTTATAGCCATTTTTAATAAGAGTTTGCACACTTGAATAACATCCACTTACTACACTTGTATCAACATAACTTTGTTAAATTAATTTTTCCTGTTTATCTATCCCTGCTTTCAAAATAGTTCTTATGCATTCTGATAAATTGACCGCATCAGAAGGATTAGTAAAACACCAAAATGTTGGTGTACCATTTGGTAGAATATATCTAAATACCACAGTCATTTGATATTGATTTGCTACATCTGTAGTTTCATCAGCTATAACGGCAACATATTCAGTGTTGAAAACTTCTTTCCTAATACGATCTTGAGCAACTGCCAACATGTAATCCAACAGCTCATTTTGAATAATTTTTGTACCTTTAGTACCTTTAAAAATAACAGAATTTTCATAATAATCTTTTAGTGCTATATCTAATTCCGAACTGCAATTTATTAGACCTCAAACCCCGCAAAAACTTTATGCAATCAATAATGTTTGAAAGAATATATCTATTTTTCTTACTTGTCCATTTTGTTGTTAAATACTTCGTCTGTATGCGCTGTTGAGTTGTTGTCGTATATGTACTTTTCGAAGTAGCTTCATCTCTAATTGGGGATTGATGTAAGCGTGGACATTCTCCGGTTTTTTTTTAATGTTTTGAGCCAAATGACTCCGATCCGTCACTCCAGTTTTCGACCAAGACGGTTCTACAGCACCACAACAAAATAACAAAGGGATAGGGGAAACAAACTGTTACTAACACTGCACCCACAAATCCATTTTTTTCTTACATGTATTTCTTAAATTTTCTTGTAAGGTCTTTAGATTTGCCCTTTGTAGTTTCCGTCAAATAAGTTCTGGTTTTGGTCTGCCCACATTTCTAACTTGAATTTTTTTGTACATAATTAAACAAATTAAACTTGTCTGTCAAATATTGCACAGTAAAACTGTTCGCATCCATAATTATTATGTATATATGTATAATATAATTTATCCGTAAAACACGATATCTGAACGTCGATGTCGATGGATACCAAAATTTTGACATGAACCGAAAGCGTAACGAATCGAGTACATGTAACTTTTTACGTATTTCTGCAATAAATAATGTGTCATACACTTTAATATATACTTTTACACATATTTATGTATATTATATTCTAACGGCTACTACTGGATGGCGGAAATTTTCAAATTTTATATTGGAAAACAACAGCACACATATGAGCGGGCGCACACTTCATATGCTTCAGCCACATATTTAAAATATATAGGTATACCGCGCAAAAGAGACATCCGACCGGCGCAAACATGGGCGCTGCCATTTTGAAGACCATCCCATGACCATCCTGCGAAGTGGGTGACCCGATATACTTATTAATTGGTTGTTTTGTCTACATTCATATAAAGATGTTTATTTATACGAAATACATACATAAAATAAACTATATATTTTGTAATAAATGTAACAGGAAACAATAAAATGTTATGTGTATATATTTGGACGATTCATATATGCTGATATTCTGTGACTGATATGAATGTACATTATTGTTGTACATATACAGGGTGCCCACTTAATACGTGGAAGTCCACTATATTGGTTTATAAGCGGCATAACTGAATTTTTTTGTTTTGATGTGTTTAGCTAACTCAAGATCAACAGACTAAATATAATGTCGATTATACAGGATGTTCCATTTCTTCTGGACGGATAGCAACTTTGTTTTTTTAAATGCAAACCTATATTTTTTATCATTTATTTTGAATCTCCATGAAAAACAAATGGTACTTTATGTATACTACTCATATGAAAAAGTTAACGGTTTTTGAGATATTTAGCTTGTTATGTTGTTTTATTCGATTTCCGGTAATCATAATATCGGAAATTCTCTGGTTATGCCAATCAACAGGAAGAATTTTTTTTGACCAAATGCTAAGCAACAATGGCTCTTCAGAATGCCATGTCAGAAACTGAGCTACAATATACAGAGTACACAAAAAATCTTGTCAAATTTGAGGACGAAACATGAAAAATCTCCGTTAATTCAAATAGAACACCCTGTATATTTTTGGTCAGTAAAATGCACAGATTAATATACTACAACTTTGCTATAGCTTTCCCTATACCTAAGTTTAATAGTTTAATAGACAAACGCAATATCATGGTAAAAAAGTGCCCCACTTTAAATTTACTCCACTTAAAAGAACAAAAAACTCAAAAAAACAAAGAGAAAACTAAAGAAATAGCTCGAATCTTTTATATGATCATGAAAGCTATAATGGTGAAGGATTGTTGTTCCAACCATTACGAGCCCTACAATATTAATATTAAAAGTTACAGATATTATTGAAATGTTACTTTACCTGATGGAACAGACAAATAATTCCAAATGATCCCGACTACACTTATATGTTAATAGGTATCGTAACTTTTCTGTTTTCACATATTGCTCGTATATGCCCAACATTGAGGTGATTGTTATTGCTAACCCTGGGTTCTCCGCATAGGAGTTCCATTTGCATTTCGTAATTTGCTTAAATAATCTATACTGTCTAGAAGAAATGGTTTCCATTCATTTTCTGTACTTTCCTTCAATGGACCCTTGCAGCCCTTTGCCCATGGAAGCCGAGAGTTTAGAATATCAAATTACTTCTCCATTGTTTTTATGAATCTTACTGTCCCCGAACATTCTAAAAATTCTTCGTTGTTTACATCGTCACGAAGGAATAACATAGCTTCTGCAACACTATTACTTAAAGTTTGAGCGGCTAGGTTTACCTACAAGAAATAAACAGTATACATATAATATTAATCAAATGTATTATCCACATATCATCCTTCATCTTACCTTCATTTTATGTTTTTACCATTCCATGTGTTTCTTTCCTAATTTATTAGCTAACACTAAAGTTACTTTTTCCTGGATAGCATATAATTTTGTATTTAGCATTTCGTATTTTCACTCAATTTTATTCCCATCTCGGTCAAAAATAATTGCACAATTCGCTAAACAATTTCGCCTCAGCTTTAGCATGTGGCACGCATCAAACACAGTATAAATAAATGATTCTGGAGCGATAGCATTGCGAAAAAAAGTTTTTAGATTTCCTATGTCTGTGAAATTACAGCCAAGCTTTTGAAACATTTTAAAATGTGCTGTTGGGCCATCGCAAGTGATTGATGTTACAAGCACACCTATTTCAGTGAGTCGTGCTGAAGCTTCGGTTACAATGTTTGCCTTTTCTGCCGCAGTTAGCGTTTTTATTAAAAAGTATGCTATTGGTAACTTCCACGATGCATTCAAGCATACCACCATTAAAACAAGGGCTTCCTGGGCAGGTTCTACTTCGTCGTCTTGAAGATCTACACCGTGGTCTAAGTAGCCCCAAAAACGTTGACCATCATAATCTATCTGCTTTTTAATAGACATTTCATCCAATAACAAACAACATACAACCTTCTTTCCATTATCATCTCCTTCCTGCACTTTTATACTTAATATTTCAAAACAAAGTGTCGAAAAACCTGGTGCACATTCTACACTACTACTCTTCTTATCACTACTCTTCTTATCATGTGGTAGCGAAAAATGAAAAGTTTTTCGTACATATTCATACGCTTTCGCTGAATAAAAATGCAGGGTTACTGCAAATTTCCTCAGCTCTTCTGGGTACTTGCTCGTTGATATGCTTTTGGTTCGCACATTTTTAAGCATACGACTAACATAAGAAGTAAAGACGGAATCTCATCAAATGTCTTTTCTAAGTGCGCAGGTGCATGGTTTGATAAATTGCATTTTCTTTGTAAATGTTTACCTAAAGCTTGTCGAGAATAGCACACCAGCTCCTGGATTCCGTAAGGTTGAGACGATATGTATACTCGAGACGATACCCTACTCGAACTCGAGAGTGAGACCGATTCCATACCGCTATCGAGTAGGGGCTCGAGTAATTTCGTACAAATATACAAAAGGCTTAAAAGTTAAAAGTTTTGGTGAAGACGTTCACATTTATCTCGTAAAAATGTTTTGACAGTTGATTATAAATGTAAACATTATTATTTAGTATATCGATCATCACATTGATTTACTATTAGTAGGTATATGTATTTTTCTGACCTTTTATGTACTTATCTTTTTTCCTGATATTTTTTCCACTGCTAGATCAATTGAAACACTATTAATTCGATTAAAGATCAATTTATTTCAGAACCTTTACAATATAATTTGGTTTTCGTTACAACTTCGTCAGTGGAATAAAATTGACATTTAATTCGTGTCAATTAATAAACAAGCCACAAGTAGCCATGCCTATCAACAAAATTATCAAAAGACAAAGAAATTCAATGATATATAAGATTATGTTTACAATATCGTGGACAATTTGATATTTTTAAATTGTTTTATAATCATAAGAATAACGATTCTATATCAGTGTATTTTTTGTCAAACTTTAACAATTCTGTTCAAGGACTGCGGAAAAATATGGCAATAAACCTGCGAGATAACAATAATCCATTTGCTATGGCAGAAAGAAGGTTTGTTGAATTAATTCGATTAACTAGACTTTTGTAATCGACTTATTAACGCCGCATTTATCAATAATTGTAAGACGAAAAAAGTGCAATTTACCATCATTCGCCCCTACGCATTCTACAAAGAGAAATAGCTAACATACCCCGTGTCCCAGAAAGAGATAGTGATATATACCGAGAGTGAGGTATGTGTCGAGTAAAATGCTACTCCTGGGTATCGAGCGGCTCTTACAGAATTCCCGAACTATCGGATTGGTCGATATCGACCTTCCGGAATCCGGCCACAGAGGAGGCAGGCGGACAATACGCGTCGATGAGTTACTGGCAACACTACGTCCTCCAGTATATTGTTAGGTGAGTAATGAGTAAATGGCTCAGATAATTTATTGATTTTTCAGAAGCGTTTTGAACATATGGAAGAGTTATGTAATTTACTATTTGTTGAACATATACATATTTTTACGAATTCGCTTTTTTAGTTATGATTTATAAATACACCATATTTTATTGTAATATCTTTATTAATTATATACAGTTTGACATAACTTATATTAAGCATTGCGCACATCAAACACATCAATGTGATTAGGAGCGTATTTTAAGATTTGAAAGTCATCAGTAGCGTATTTGTCTCCACTATTATACCATACTCTTAGTCCTTTCCACTGGCTTGAAGGTGGAAATACTTTACCAATTTTCCATTGTCCTTCATGGAAAACTTTTCCAATATATAAAGTACTACCGTCTTCTGTTCCACCGACAACATAATCACTTAATTTTTCGTTTGTTAAACTGTTAACGTTAACATATTCCCAAGTAAAGTTTTCAAGGAGGTCATCACATAAGACCTGCAAATTTATAAAAGCAATGACTATATAAATAAAAGGAAGCACTTATTTAATTGTATCTATGTAGTAATATTTTAGAACAATAATCAACAATTCGTGCAATAAATTCTAAATATATATGTAGATGAATAACTGTAATAGCAGCCAATTAAGTTAAATTTTGTTGTTAATGTTAATTCTGAAAATTTAAACCGGACATGTTTTATAGAATTGTCGTTGTATATACGTGATGGTAAGAGGTAATTTAAACAGAGTATGTTCAGATCAATTTCGCATACCTATGCCAATATCGAAAACGAAAGAAATTGAACTGTTTTTATTTTATTCTAAACAATATTTTTTCCTATGTCCTGAATGACAACAATAATTTTTCTTCAAAAAAAAAGGCGTGCGTTTTCTCTAATAACTGGAGAGTGACATTGTTCTTCTAGTTTTAGTCGGTTCTAAAAAAGTCTGGATTAAATTAGGTAACTTTGCACTTCCACTAATAATAAAGCTGGCAATGGCGAGTATTCAATTAGACTAATCATATACTTACTTTGATACCTGTTTTAACCGATAACTTCCTTCCGAAACATTCTGAAAGTGCTTCATTGTTCTTTGGGTATAATGTCGCTGGTAGTAAGCCGTTGTATGGTACTTGTGCTACTACCAAACCCTCAAATTGAAGTGCATCATCTGGTATCGTTCCTCTGTAATCTCTCCAGAAATAATTGTGTTGATGTCCTACGCAGAACAACAAAACAGAAAAACAAACAAAATCATAGTTATAACAGATTATTCACTTAAAAATAATGTTACCTGCTAATACTGAACTCAATAGAATACTGCCGAAAAACAAAATCATGCTATTTCGTTTCCTACAAGAATAGTTTGGAATTAGTAGTTATAACGTAACATAAACTGTTTGAAAGATGTATACATAGTTGAAAATATCGTTTAAAAACACGTGACAATGATATTAGTATTACAAAATCTTTAACTTGATTGTTTGGTAATAGTACTAATATAGTTTTACATCAGAAATGAAACGATAACGTTTGAAAGAAATTTTATTAACATGTAACACGAAAAAAAATTGGCTTGGTGACCCCGTGGCTGAGTATACTCCCATACACATCTAGGCATCGACAAAATGAGATGATCGATGGCACTTCATTCCAAGCAACTTGAACTTCGTTGATTAACTACGCCAAAATTTGTGGAGGATGGTGCAAAGTGGACAGTGTCCTCCCCATGATATCCCGCAATTGTTCAATAGAGTTTAAATCCGGGGAACGGGATGGCCACGGTGTCGTACCCTTCTAAGGCCATCGTGCATACCTAGACAGAATCGCGATTCGTTGCTGAAGACGACATTATGCCAATCTGCTTCTCAAACGTTGACGACAGTAATCCGCAGTCAAAGGAAGCACTAATCATGGACGGTATAAAAAAATCCAAAGGTTCGAATGTAGCGATGGAGTGTACGCATAGTAACAGGTCTACTTTCTTCTTCAAACGATTGGTCAGCGATTTGACGTGTTGTAGGAAAACGGTCTCGTAGAGCTAGTTGTCTGAAGCGCCTATCTTGACGCTCTGTGGTACGCCTCGGTTGACTAATTGGTCTCCTCGTCTTTTGTCCACACACGCATTCCTGTTATTGCAGTTGTGCCATTAACACGACGGTTAAATTCGCGATTGGACAAACCAACATCTCGATAGGCAACAATTCTACCCTTGTCAAAGTCACTAATACAGTGATAATTTTGACATCTTCGAACTCTAGGCATTTTATTACCCTTAACACTTGTATCCGCCATAACTAAACTTTTCTATATTAATCAGCTCTCGCGAACATGAATCTCTTCGCAGAAAAGTAAGATTTTTTTCGGAATAAAGTATCAATGATGAAAAGTTGACATTCTTATCATATGCTTTAAATATAGTCACAAAATCAAGTTGAACAAATTACTCCTTCTGAGTTGAGAGTATGCAATCGGTTAAGCTCTCTACTTAATATATAGGAATATTTCAGTTATATGAAGACTTGGCCGAGAAGGGCAAGTTTCAGTGCAGTGTGGAGTGCAATGTAGAGCGGTGAAGCGGTAGCGGGTAGGTGGAGAGTTTGAAGGTGTAGTAGCGATGATATTTTGAAAGTAGTGTCGAGCACATTGAACAAATTTCAGGCTTCAAGGAACCAACTTTTAATTAGTATGAGTCATGGTGCTGCAACTGTGATTTATTTAAGCCGATGTTTTTAAGAACACCGTGGTAGCGTTACATCTAACGTGGAAGATCCATGTTGTAATAGCTCATACTAGGGCAGTTTTTCTAGAGTCCCCAAAACATTTCACGATCTGTTGCCCAAAGCACCTGAACCACCTACGTCGATTATTACATTCGATTATTATATTGGAAAACATGGTTAGCGGCTGCGGTTTACTACTGCGAATATTTCAATGATGTAAAGAAGGTAGTTTCACAATTCGATCCGAAACGCGCCGAAGCTATCAAGAAACTTCAGAAAATGTTTCAAAATTGTCGGGTAAAAAGTGATTTAAAAACTATTCGCAAGAATTACTATGGACTAGTGCAGGGAATTACAAAATGATTCGATGTCGTTTCTGTTCAAACTGTGGATTATGTTCGTTGCGAATCAACAATCGTGAGCGAACATCTCAGCAGCACTTCAGCATACTCTGTCCATCTAGATTTGACTTGGGATATTTAAAGAGATATAATATGGGAGTATCCACTACCTGGTGCTGCCAACACCGCAGAAATGGAAGTGAGGCAATGGGCCGGATTACGTCAAATTGCATTTATTTAGAGTAGAGAAGTAATTACGTTTTGTGTAATATAATCCAACGTTTACTCCAACGTATTCAACTCTGCTTTAAAACTCTTGCAGATAATCTGTCTGTCTGGCTTTGTGAAGACTCGATTTTAGGTAATTTAAAAAGATTACAGGGGATTATTTATTACCTACTGCGGCAAGTACCAAGAAATTGGGTAATTGGTTATAAGTAGGGAGCTTACTATGTTTCGTTCAATATAATCTTTCGCAGTTTAAACTTTATTATTTCAAAGCAAACTATTGTAATTTATGTCCCTATAGTTGTACTAAAGTTATTTAATGGTATTTAAATTATCAACATCCGCTTAACGTATAGTTTGGCGAATTTAGTCTGGTAATGATAATGTTATTCTGCGCACAATAGACGGGTCAAAATCTAGCCAGAAAATTTACATATATATCTAATAAATTAGAAACTTTGTGAAAGAACAACATGTGCAGATCGTGGAGTACAGATGACAGTGATGTGATACAAGATGATGTTGATAACGCAAGAAATGATTTAAGCACGGAAACACAGCAGATAATCCCGAATGTATAATGAATGTTTCCGGGTGTTAGCTAATAGTCAGAAGGTCACGGTAACTCGATGTGTCAACCACGCTAGAGGTTTTTTTATCTGTTTGCATTAAAACTTTTATCTGTTTGCATTAAAACTTCCTTTCTTTACAACCGACTACATGTTTTCCAAAAAGTTGCTGGCTTCATGGAACTAACCGCCCTAAATTTATGAAGTCTACATGTAGAACGTTAGCGTTATACTCTACTGTGGGTTCATTTTTTTATTTATTATTAATTAATTGTTGCACAGACTTTATTATTTACCAAGCGTTAGCGATGATTGAAAATAATAATTTTCCTTATTCTGAGATAACACTTGCTATATTACCTTCTGACAATGAATGCAATACTGACGAAGACTCTGAAGAGAAGGATATGTCTCCTAACAATTTACTATCGTCACAACTCCGGTAACTTGCAGAGTTAACTGTGCCCGCTTCAGAGAATTTCTACGAAGAAGACGACATACCACTTTGTTACCACAAGTATACAAGAGATCATTTAGTAAAAGAGTGGGTTCAAATGAAATTATTACTTGTTTTACCTTCAAACCTAAGAAGTACTTGCCATGAACTACATTTCTTCTACTTTCTAATGCTTTTTAATTAAGTTTGGCATTCACAGTTTCATAGGCGTAAAGGTAAGAGTGATGGGTCAAACATACAGAGTCGAGGACGTTCTATTACGGCAAATTTCCCAAGGTCGTTTCGACACAGCCATTTCGCCGTGAGGATATTTGACGGCAGTGACATTTCGCCGCTTAGATTGGTTTACTGTTAGTATTTGATGTGATTATTATAGTGACTTTAACAGTAACTAAATAATCTACATACGTAAACTCTTTATGTATCAAAAATATGTAGTATTCGAACAAACGAAGTAGCAGTTGTATTCTTCCATTTATAAGAAACAGTAATAGATTTTCAAGAACACAACCGATACTGTAAACTTAAGTTATTTCTTGAATTTTTTTAATTATGATATTTATATATATGTATTTACTGTTTTATTATAGTCCTTGGGCAGAATTGCTAGTGCTTGAAATACATTAATACGTAACGTTATTATCTAATTATATCGGATTTCATTGGTAAACGTCTTAATATTCATTGTATTCTTGGAAGCAATAAATATGCTTAATGTGTGCCATGAAATATTGCAAATGGACTCTAATGCCGCTTCTTACAACCGTTTCTGATATTTAATGAATATGAGAGAAAAATTCTAGCAACAAAATAATGCGCATAACAAATGACCTACAATATTGCAAATGGAACTATATTGACATTTTTGAGTATTGATATATAATTTCAAAGCAATATATTTCATATTCGTATTTAATATAAAGTAAAAATTTCAAGAATAAATGGACATAATATGTAAAGTTAAATACATAATAAGTCAACTATATTTTAAATATCAGTTATAATATAATTTTATAGTTTTCTTTATGTTTTTACCCCAATATCTTTAGATGGAATGATCAAGTTTAGACGATGTGATGGAAGACGAGAATATAAAGCCAGAATCCATGTCAATATGGTATTGCCGTCAAAAATATAATTGTCATTCACAATATAATCGAAGCGGACATTTTGGTTTCAAACATAAAAGAGATAGTCGGCCAGACTATGAAGCTTACAACTCAGATTAACAATCATTGCATCATCAATGCTAGTCAGGCTTGACTGAGCATTTATGGATTTGGAACCTCTTCAAATTCCGTAGAAATACCGATTAAATTAAATTCATGAAGGCGAATCAGGAGACTTTCTTTTATACGTTAGTAGGTACATCAGATCAGATCAGATCAGATCAAGAGATAATTTCAATTTTCGGTTGGCGCGGCAACAGAGAGCGATTTGTGGATACCAAAAGTTTATTTATGAGTAGAACGTTCAACATGTCTCCGGTACTGTTTTGCCAATTATTTAATATATCTGGAAAGCAGTGCGATGGCGTGCTGTTATTTGTATGTGCTTTTCTTCTAAATAAGAAAAGAACAAATGATAGACTTTGTCAACATCTTTGTGCTAATAATGACTACCATGAGACCGCAAACTATACAGAGTGTTCCCAATAAGTGCGAAAGCTTTTAGAGATTCCTTATCAAAAATTAAAGGGAGTCTTTCAAGTCAACAAAAGCTCTTAGGTTTGTACTTGAGAAGTTATACGCTTCCAAAAATTAGAAATGGTTTTTTCTTAAAATTGATGAAGAGTTAACGAAATGGTTTTTGTGGTCATGTTCTAACAATAAATATGCTACCAATGAATATTATGATTTTTTAGCTACCTACTACTAGAGTTTTTCGATTCCATTCTCAGAAGATACGTTCATGTACGATATTGTATTTAATTTTTTTATTAAGAAACTATTACTTTTACGGAAAAAACGCAAAGGTGAAACAGATATTTTTAACTCAAGAAGTTTATTTTGTTAAAAAGTTCTGATAAAAAAGGAATAGGGTTTGTATGTTTCACCCCTTAGAACATCACAATAATATTAAAAAAATATTGATAGGTAGCTTTATTTATTATATTTATATTTAGGTAGAACACCCCCACAAAAAGCCATTTCTTCAACTGTTCAGCAACCCAAGAGCTTTATTTACAGAGGGTCCTTCATCTCTCTTTAATTTTTGACGCGAAATCATTCTCTAAAAACTTTCTTTTAGTTATTTGGAAACATCTTGTGTATTGCGATTTCGATAGGAAGCATTGCAGAGTTTAACTGAAACCTTTCCAACTGCACAAATTCAGTTCAGTTCAAACTGTATTTACTATAAAATAACTATAATAATGATTACCTTTTGTTCATTTGTTTAGAGAACAATGGAAATATAGTATTGTAATATAAATAAAACGTTCCCGGACCACGGAGAAGCGCCCATGGCGAACCGCTACACGATTTTATAACATCTTATATGTTTAATCATTTTTATTTATTATCTATTTTTCAAATATGTATATATAGGGTTATCTTTAAATAGTGATTAAACTTCACGAATCTGAAACTACGTCTAAATGTATAACTGAAAATGAAAAAAGAAATTTATTTGTAACACATTAAAAAGTTTCAAATTTCAGGGCCCATAATGCGGTTAAAGTCGGCCCATTTCTTTGCTTATCCTGTATTTGTACAAATAGTGCTGATTTTTCAAGTTCTCGCATATGTAACGAAAAAATCGATAAGAATTTAGATGGTATGAATGGCAACAGTACTTACTATTCATTCATTGAAACGTGTATAATATTGTGTTATTATAATATAGGTAGTTGGCATAGCATATAATAATAATAGACATATGATATATGATAAGTGTCATGTTAAGTAGTGTCACTGATTTAGTAAAATAAACAGATATTGTTCAATACTACTTATTACTATATACGGACTAGTACCGTATAATACATGGTGTCAGGTTAAAGATTACATAGGATGGTAGAGTAATTGAATAGGTATTCGGGAATTTGGATAAAATATATTAAGTGAAGAACCTATTGTGCCTATAAAAAAAAATGGAATCTTATGTGAAACCGCCGGAAGCATTGTCATTAATAGGAAACGTATCTGAAAATTGGAGGAGATTTTGGCAGAGATTTGACCTGTTTATGAAAGCAACGGATTTGGATACAAGAGATGAAAGTAAGAAAATAGCAGTATTTCTAAACATAATTGGAGATGACGGGTTAGAATTATTCAATTCATTCACCTTGTCAGATACTGAAAGTCAATCACTGACAGCAATAAAATTGAAATTTGAAGAGTACTGCTCACCGAAAAAAAATATCATATTTGAAAGATTCAAATTTAATAGTATAGTACAAAAAGAAGGACAAAGTTTTGATAATTTTTTAACTGAATTACACAAAGGTGTCAAGACTACGGAATACAAAGACCAGGAGGAAATGGTTAGAGATCGAATTGTAATGGGAGTATACAACAAGACAACACAGGAGCGTTTACTAAGAGAGTCAAGTCTGTCATTAACCAAAGCAATTGATTTCTGTAGAGCAGTAGAAATAAGCAAAGAACAAGCAAAGCAACTTCAAGCAGAATGTGAGGTTACTGCAATCAGAAGAGAAAGACCGAAAAACGAAAAATCATACGAAACCCGGAAGGAAAACCAATGTAGTTACTGTGGATACAAACATATAAAAGGAAAGTGCCCTGCATATGGGAAGAAGTGTAGTGAGTGTCAAGGAAAGAACCATTTTGCTGCAGTATGCAAGAGGAAAAAGAAAATAAAGAAAAATGTGAATGAAATACAACAAGAAGAAGAAGATGAAGAAAAATCAAGTGAAGAAGAAGAGGTTTACATTGACAATATAGAAATAAAAATTGTTGGATCATTGAACAAAGCAAGAGCAGCAGAGTTAATGTGGTCAGAAACAATCAATGTGGAAGGTCAAGAAGTATTGTTTAAGCTAGATACAGGGGCTGAGGTAAATGTGCTTACATATGAAACTGTGCATAGATTAGGATTAGGAAAAAATATAAGGAAAACAAATGTAACATTAGTTTCATATGGAAGTACTGATTTTAAAGTTAAACCTGTAGGAGAAATTAGCTTAAGTTGTAGTATTAAAGAGAAATCGGCAATATTACCATTTATAATAATTAGATGTAAGAATCAAATATCTTTACTAGGACTGCAAGCATGTGTTGAATTAAATTTAATCAAAAGAATAGATGGTTGTAGCAAGCTATTTAAAAATTTAGAGCAAGTGGTCCTAGAATATCCAGATGTTTTCGCAGGATTAGGCCAGTATCCTAAAACCCACACAATAATACTTAAAGAAGATGCAATACCGCATGTTCAAGTAGCTAAACGAGTGCCACAAGCATTATACAGTCGTTTAAAGGACAAGTTGAAAGATTTGGAACAGCAAGGAATAATACAAAAAATTGACAAACCTACTGACTGGTTACATCCTCTAGTCATAGTGGAAAAGCCAAACAAAGATTTAAGATTATGTTTGAACCCGAAGTATTTGAATAATGCAATAAAGCGCGAGCACTTCACAATTCCAACTGCAGATGAAATTGCTAGCAAACTACATAACAAAGCTTATTTTTCAGTTTTAGATATGAAAGATGGGTACTTCCAGATAAGAATTGATCAGCAAAGTGCTGATTATTGTACATTTGGAACACCTTTTGGCAGGTATCAATTTTTGAGGTTACCCTTTGGGATCAGCTCTGCTCCGGAAGTATTCCAAAAAATAAATTATGAGATTTTTGGAGACATAGACGGGGTCCAAGTTTATTTTGATGATTTGATTATTTCGGGAACTACTGAATTAGAACATGATATGAATATTAGAAAAGTTTTAGATAGGGCTGTAAAGTATAATATTAAATTTAATAAATCCAAAGTGCAATTTAAATCACAGAAAGTTAAATTTATGGGTCAATATTTTAGTAGTCGGGGAATTGAGCCTAGCCAAACGCATATTAAGGCTATTGTTGATATGCCTAAGCCACAGTGTAAAAGTGATGTACTAAGACTATTGGGAATGGCAAAATTTTTAGGAAAACATATTCCGAATATGTCTAAAATCACTTCTCCTTTGAGGAACTTAACAAGACAAGATGTTGAATTTATCTGGACAACAGAACATGATAATGCCTTAAAACAAGTTAAGCATTTATTAACAAATGCACCAGTACTATCATTTTTTAATCCTACAGAACAAATAGAAATTGAAACAGATGCAAGTAAAGACGGTTTAGGAGCTTGCTTACTACAAAACGGACATCCTATTGCATTTGCGTCACGCAGTTTAAATAAACAAGAAATAAAATACGCTCAAATAGAAAAAGAAATGAACGCGATTGTGTTTGCGTGTAATAAATTTCATTATTACATATATGGAATTCGAAATGTAACATTACATACAGATCATAAACCGTTAGAAGCCATATTTAAGAAAGACATACAAACAGTATCCCCTAGATTACAAAGAATGTTGATGAAAGTACAAAACTATGACATATCTGTGAAATACAAGCCAGGCAAATACTTATATATAGCGGACACACTCTCTCGAGCCTTTCTTAACAATGAAGAAACACCCTATAGCAACATTGATTATGCTGTACACGCGTTTATGAATTACCTTCCAATGTCAAATGAACGAAAAAATCAGATTAAACAGGAAACGCAAAATGATGAACAGTTGCAAACAATAATACAGTTCACTTAAAAGGGTTGGCCTAAAAAACAAAAAATACCAAAAAATGTCGAACACTATTATAAATTGAAAAATGATATATACATTTGCGATGACATACTTTTTCTCGAAAATAAATTAATCGTTCCAGAAGCTTTAAGAAAACAAATGTTAGAAAAATTACATGAAGGTCACATGTCTATAGAAAAGACAAAAAATAGAGCAAGACAAATCTTTTATTGGCCACGTTTAGCAGCAGATATTGAAGACTTTATAAAGAAATGCAAAATATGTGAGCGCTATGCTAGAAAGAACTGCAAGGAAACTTTGAAACCGTATGAGTTACCAAACAGACCCTGGGAAAGAGTTGGTGCAGATATATTCTCATATGGTAATAATTCGTATCTAGTTATGATGGACGCATATTCGAACTGGCTCGAACTCAGATCATTAAGAAATAAATCGGCAATTGAAATAGTTTCAAAATTAAAATCAATATTTTCAAAATTTGGTTGCCCAGATACATTAATATGCGACAATGTCCCTTTCAATAGTTTTCCTATGAAACAATTTGCTATTGATTGGAATTTTGAAATTGTTACCAGAAGTCCTAACTATCCACGATCAAACGGATTAGCCGAAAAAGCCGTAGGAATAGCAAAAAATATAGTAAAAAAAGCATTAGAAGAGGGGAAAGATAATATATAATATTGTGTTATTATAATATAGGTAGTTGGCATAGCATATAATAATAATAGACATATGATATATGATAAGTGTCATGTTAAGTAGTGTCACTGATTTAGTAAAATAAACAGATATTGTTCAATACTACTTATTACTATATACGGACTAGTACCGTATAATACAAAACGCAGCTGGCTGGTATTTGCACGAGACTAAGGCAAAGAGACATAAACATAAATATTAGAATTTAGAAAGAATACGTCGGCAGTTGAGTGACTTATAGCGTTGTTAATTTTATCAAGTCAGCTTTTATTGGTCGCACAGCTGATCCTTCGTTTGTGAAGGGTATTTATGAATACCGAAATTTATTTATTTTGTTAATTATTTATTATATATTTTTTTTTTGTAAAATTTGGTCCTGAGAATGATCGATGTAGGGGAAACAGGACAAAGTATACACAAGAGATACTCAAGGTCATTATGTACGCGTATAAAGTTTGGCATATAGCTGCGAATGCCTTGTGTATCCCCACAGAAAAAAGTCTAATGGACTTAGATCTGGACTACGACCTCGCCATGGAATGTGACTTTCACGTCCAATCCAATGTTGAAAAATTCCGTTTTAAAATGCTTAAACAGCTCTACTACTATGTGTAGTCCGTTGTGCATAAACCATAATTGCTGCCGTATCGCCAGTTGTATGTTATCCATATACTAATGTCATGCTTCTCTGAAAGACTGTAAATATAGGTCTACATATAATCGTTGTGGGAGCACATGTGGTCCAAGTAATTGATCGCCTACCAAACCTGTCCAAACAATGACGGATATTCTAACTTGCCAGAAGCCTTGCTCGCAGGAGGCTACTCGGCAAGGATAATCTAGTTCTGTTAACCTTTGTAGGCGTTGGATGTGGTACCGATACAGTAAATTCGTTTTCAGAACTTTATGCACGGTAGTTTGAGACAAAATTCGCTGTGCTAAGTTTGTTTCCACTATGTTTAGAATTTCCTCCTCTGTTTGGAGCACTCTCTGTGATCTCTCAAGACCGCGACCTTCGTAATGTGGAATTATTGAACCTGTTTCCCGAAGATAATATACAGCTCTCACAGCAGCCGAGAGATTACGTCCATTTGGAAAACGTTCTGTGTACAAATTTTTTGCTGCAAGTCTATTTTGCCCTGTTTTTCCATAAATTAAAATTAAAATAAAATGTCAGTATATTCGACATTCGTATACGCTGCCATTACGAACACATGCATCCACAGATAGCTCCAAGTGCATACTAAACCATACTGAAAATATAAATCGTAGCGTTCAATGTATACCGACAGTTGCTGATCCTCATATGTTGATGCGTCAGGGCCGGACTCAACCAAAAAAAAAAACTATTTTCTCGTTTCTCCGTACACATAGATCCACAAAATTTAGTATTTATGATTGACCCGTAAGTATCTTTCACCCCTTTTTTATTTTACGCTATTTAAAACTAATCCTGTCGGCATATGTAACAAGAACAATAATGTTTGGAATTCCAAATCACTGTTGTATTACAAAAATGATGAAATAATAGATATTTATATTTCTGTTTCTCTGATTAACTTAAAATTATCGAATAGAATTGCTTTCGTTTAGTACAGTTACTACCTCAGCGCAAATTTACTGTGCAATTAAAATTATAGTTTTAGAAATAAACATAAAATACATATAGTTTACGCGAAACTATCAGATGGAGAAACACGTATACTTCACTAAAACATTTACGTTTTAAGTTGTAAAGTAATTTACAGAATCAAGCGCTCGTCTACTGCTAATTATGAAAGGATCACACAAACTTATATTTTAATATACTACTTACATTTTACTTATAGATGTAGTACCAAGCTACTTTGTAGTTAAATCTAAGATCGTGAAGATTTCTATACCGCAACACAGCACTATAAGATATGAATCATAATGTGTTTCGAGTGTCTCTAAATAATAACTTCTGTTTATGAGTAGACGTCACAGTATGTGTACTAACTTAGCTAGATATGTGAAGTGCGAGGTTAAAGGTTAAAACTTTGTATTCCAACGTACTCTTTAAGCATGCATAAATCGGATGTATAATAATATTTGATTGCTTATAATTTGTATTAAATATCCGTAAATCAATGTACGGTTCTGACAGAGGTATTTATTCAATTGTTTCTCATGTTAAGTAGTTATTGTTTTTCAAAACTTGTTGTTCCCCCCCATTTTGCCCATAATGTCCGCGATTATTTGAATGAAATTTTTCCGGAACGTTGGATCGGACGTAGAGGAGCAATCGAATGGCCAGCACGTTCGCCAGATCTCTCGCCATTAGATTTTTTCTTTTGGGGTCACTTGAAATGTCAAGTGTACAAAAATCGTCCCCATAATCTTGAACAATTGGAAGAGAGAATAGTTCAAGAAGCCAATCGCATCACTCCAGAACAAATACAAAATTCAAGATATTTTACTGACCGTTTACATTTTTGTCAAATTGTAAATGGAGAGCATTTTGAACAATTATTGTAATTGCAACCTGAATAGACAGGTATCTTGATTTTTCTGTATTACGACACTTTTTTAATTTTTTAACTGTTTTCTTGTGAATAAAAATAAACATCTTAATACTTACTGAACGTAGTTTTTTATTTTCTATATAAACTGTAAACAGTTTATAAACTGTATTGCATAAAATGCATTTGTATTAACTATACCCCCATGCCAAATTTCAGAAATCAGAATTTTCAAATAACAAAGTTATTCGACCGTTCCGGGACTTTTTACTAACGCTGTATATGTAGGTTCTAGAATAAATTGATTTTTAATCGAATAGTGTTTGAATTGACATAAAAGTGGAAAATATCTAGAAAACAGATAAGTACTTAAGGATCACATACATATGTATTGCATAGTTAGGAATATTTCTTTCTACATATATTTATATACATATATGCTGCTCTCTGGAAGTGTCTGCTCTCCTGGTTTATTGTCCCAGTTGAATCTATTTACTGTGGGAGCAATCCCACCTCTTGTTTGCCTCTTAGTAACACACGACGTCATTCTCAGTCACCCATGATATCTACATATGGGTAGAAATATTAATATTTACTGTGCTGATATTGACTTATTCAATGTAAATCTAACCCATCTAAAAAGCTCTTTGTTAGTTAAATTTGTCTGAAATTTAGTTTGAATTTTAGGTATCACTTTATTGTTATTATTATTATTATCTTTTCTGTTCCGTTAACATGTAAACGAATTTGTAGTCTAAGAGGTTTTGCATCTAATTATTATTTTTTCTTCTATTCTTTTTTATATTTATTAGCTAGTAAGTTTATCTTGTAATTAACAGCTCTAGCTAGTGTTGGATAATAAATAAATAAATAAATATGTACATTTTCTATGATTATTTCTAAATTGTAATTTTTCGCAGTGTCAATGGCAACCCGTCTCGCTACTCTTCCAGACTCTCACTCTCAATGGTTTGCGCTATTGAAACCGTCTGTCTGACTTTTGTAAGACGACGATTTTATCATAACTGATCTGCGATGAAACAATCACTTCACTTCAAAATTAATTGGTCACTGAGCTTTTTGAAACCGAACTTTTGATTTATGAAGCTATACCGTGAAAAGGATTTACTACAATAAACCTAACTCGTATCAAGATCTAAAGAAGAACATTGGATATGTAAATGTCGAGTTAAAGCTTTAGCGTGAAAGCGTTATGAAAAATCATAAAACGGATAGTGTTATTTCACCAGTCGTAGCGGACTTTTAATTAACATTACCTTCCATGTAAAAGTGATCAGTTTTTACTCTTAAACTGACAGAATTATAATTTATCTAACATTTACTTTTTTCTTTGATACATAAAACCTTGAATGTGAACGCCGCTTGCAAAACTTTGGGATTTGCTATCTGTGTTTATCTTGGAGCATGCAGAAAAGTTCTGGATGTTGGCATTGTCACTTATGTCCGTCCATCGGTTGTAAAGCCGTGGTGTGCCTAAATAAAACCGATTACGATCACTCTCCGAAGTGAGATAAGAAAAAATATATATGTACTTTCTCAAAGTCTTCCTCTAAAATTCTATTGGTTATAATATAGGCCGAAAGGAAAAGATATACAAAGGATACCGAAATTTTAACAAGTATGCAAGTTAAAAAAGTATAAAAATACCTTTAAAATGCACCTTTTACTACTTTACGACAAATACATACACACTTTGAGTTATCACCATAAACTGATATAAGACATCTGTAAATAAACGGTCATTTATTGGGGTTGCTATCATTGATAAAGCAACCCCCAGGGGCAACTAGGCCCCAATAAATTATCATACAATTCAAATATTTTCTGAATTCTAAGAAAAGCCGGCAATACTTTCCCTTTGTCTGGCCAATATTTCAATAGCATAATATACATAGTATATCTATATTATAACGCATGTTCACACACTGTATGTATACAACAATGAATTCAGCCGGATCAAGCCCATACAGATGTATTAGAATTATTTAAATACAACGAATTTACAATTTAGGGTCCAGTTTCTCGAATAGAGCCCTGTATAAAATATGCGTCAGTCCTAGATGAATATGACTTTCGAATGGGTCTTCGATAAACAAAAAGTTAGGTTTATAATTTTGAAAATGTAGAAGTTTTCAATATTTTTATTTTTCGTACCTACAATGTGTTCATAAGTGTAAAAAACTGGTAAAAAATAATTACCTTACAGTCTTACTTTATTCGATTAAAATATCTTCAATACCTACCTAGGTCTCACAAGAACAGGGTTTGAAATATCCAAAACAACAACACAAAAAAACAACGACGAACAAGAAGCAATATAAATTTTAGGTAAAAATAGACAAAAACGTGGCATAAATAATATGACAAGCGATATATGCTATGTATAATGATAGGAGAACTTATTTTACTGGCAACTTAAACTTTTAATTGTGCAACTTTAATTTGACCTTGATCTCACACATTTATGAACACATGTTATATACAGTGCTGTGACAAGACATTTCTACATTTTTAATGAAATGAAGAAGAATCCCCTTGTTTCATCAAGATTAGCAAGTAACGCATTTCAAACGAAAATAGGTTATTTGTGATTTCAATTCGCAGTTATTTTGATGACCGTTTGTAAGCCTGAATAATCTCTTTTAGGTTATTATAATTCGAACGAATATTATCATTACTAAGAACTAGTTGAATAGAATGTTTACGAAACTCGTTTATTATATCAGATTTGTTCTACATTGTAGCAGAATTTTGAAGAATAATGTTAAAAATCAGTGAAAAGCTGAACAAACCATTCTTAATTCATGTTCTTTTTCGAAATATGGGTCATTGAAACTTTAGATACTGAAGTACTTTCTTGCAACTACTTTTAGCATACACCCTAATTAGGCGGTATCCTTATAACAAACAAGTAGTATTTTATACTTGAATTACTAAGAGGTATTTGTGTATACTTCTGTACTTGTATATTAAAAGTAATCTAAAAGATTTGTAAAACAATAGAGGAAATAATAAATAATTGATATGATATTTTGAAATATTTAGTAAAATATGTAAATTACAATTTTATTTGCAATATTTACAACTCAAGTATTAACTGACGAACGAGACTGAATTGTGCTCTTATCATTGACCTTGTTCGGCAAAATATGTTATTACTGCTGGATCATACGTCAGTATTACAGTAGGAAATTCCGAATTTTTGATTGTAAGTCGTTTTGTTATCTAATTTGCACAACTGCGAATTTCTAAGAATTGATAATTTAGTAGACAAGAAACGCTATAGTAAAATGAAATTATTTGTGTTTTCATTCGATTGTTTTTGATTTAGTTTTACCAACTTGATTAAATTAATTTATCGTATTGCGACCAGGTGTCACTAATGTAATTCATTGGAATATGTCCAGCCTACGTGTATGTTCTAATTATGTATTTCTTATGCATTGGGCAATTAAAGTGCGACAATAAAATAGTAATATTGTCCCTACGAATTATTACATATTTGGAAACACCCCTTATCTACCTTCAGCTATAACACAGGAGCCTAAACTTAATTTCACTTACTACGATTATGCAATATATCTACAACATAAATTAAACACAACTTTTAAGGTAACGAGAGAAAATATAATATCGACAAAACAAGCTAGTAAAGTGTATTATGATAAGAAAATTCACACCGTTGATTTTAAAGAGGTGATGACGTATATCTATTATAGTTAACAAATCATCCAATCCAAGACTGTCAACGCAATTAACATCTAAATTGAAAGGTACTTAAAAAATTTCACAAGTTTTCGACGATCTGACAGTTGAACTAGAAATATGACGCAAAAGTATGGGGTATCATAAAAATTTATTGGAACCTTTTGTTTTAGATGCTGATACTGATTCTAATATCCCTTCTATGTCTGAAACCGGCCATAATTCGTAGTTGCGATGTTACTTAAATTGATCTGTGGTGGTATCTTTTACAATCTCCTATCTTAATATTTCATACCAAAAGTCGTTACTCAAGGAACATTCCTAACGAAAATCTTTAATTATGTGCTCACGTCTTAGAGAATATAAAGGAATCAAATCACATAAATATGTATCTATATATGATAAGGAGCTAGCGAAGTTCAATTCAATTATTACATAAATTTCTATTGTTCCCAATCCCTGAATTCAATTAAAGCTCAACTCAATAAGAAGAACACTATCATACATCACCACTTAGGTTAAGTCGCAAGCAACGCGGACTAATCAATGCAATCAATTGGTTGACTGGTACACATGATGCTGAACATGCAAAGTATTACTCCGACAGTATTCATGCGATGTTGAATGATAATCGACAAAGTCAAGCCTTACTAAAATGGTAGGTACAAGTTATTTCCAGTACAATTCGCAATGGCAATAATTCATTCGTGAAAAACAATGAACGACAGTTAAATGAAAATACTAAACAAATTAATAAACTATCTAAAGAAACGAGTTCAAAATCTAACAATTTAGCTATCGATTCTACGATTGTGCATGTTTCTACACTAGATTTATTTACTACCAAAGTGTCTAACGAATGTGATAATTTTATTGATTCCATAAAACTAACCAGATATGGCATATGTATTATCGCCAGGAAATTGTTACACGTCAATCACTCCTTGAGGAATTACTTCTTTTCCACAGTGAACACGAATTACCTCTAAAGCCGGACTATAAAAACTCACTTTTATACTACTTATAGTATCTAGTAACTTATTACTAGATTTAGATGTTGTTGTCGATGAAACCAACTTAATAATTTTTGCATTACGTAATGTTCGATAGCTTTATGGTAGAATTACAATTCAAACACTAATACACATTTGTATATTAGACATTTATTCTCAACCAATACATGAATACACTTAGGCAAATGTACTAGAACTACCCGCCTCCCCACTTCCTGCTATCCTTTACAAACCACAATGATAACGTAGGGAATAGCAAAAAAGATAAGAAATATATTTTATCCTAATACACTATACATTAAGAATCCTCTTGCTCGACAAAATGGTATTTAACTTATACCAACTTATCCCGTTACCTACGTCAAACAGGAATGCATCAATATACTCTTACATTAAATCCAACTATGAGGGCGTATCAAACAAATTATAGCAAAATTGGTGTTACTTTTAGAAGTGCACGTGCTAAGTTGTGTTCAATTTGTGCTGTTTAAAGAGATTTGAAACGGTCTATTTCTCGATAAAATGAGTGAAACTAACATTCGGATTCGGAGGAACATTCGGAACAACGGATTCATAAGGCAAACAAAGTTCAGAAGATAATCAATGACTGTGGCTTTATAGAGTTAAGGCCCGACCTAGCTCCGTCAGACTTCTTCTTATTCAAAACTTTAGAAAAGCATCTCAAGGGAAAGCGTTTTGCTTCTGATGAAGAACTCAAAGAAGCTGCTGAAGAATATTTTGGGGGTTTACAAAAGCATTCTTTTCCAAGTGTATGGATGGAAAGTATATTAGTGTTAAATGGAGTTATGTAGAAAATTTTTTTTGTTCTCTTATGTGCTTCTTTTCAGGGCTAGGTAGATAACATAATAATACGCCCTCGTACCAATATGTTCTAGTGTCCCAACCGCAAATCTATTATAACCTTTTGCAAGACTCGAAGCGATGTACCGATTATCTAAGTGGAACCTTCATCTGTGAGAAAACGGGAGATTGTGCGATATTCTGTCCGAGAAGAATCAGTATATACAGATCTAACCCCCTATCCGACGCCATCTGCTCCAAAGAAAAGCTTTGAACGACTCTACCCTGAGGGGTAGTACTATACCTTTAAACACCGAAATCCGCCAATTCTACCTTGCGGATTTTATCTTAACGGGGGAGGTGTTGTATACCCATTCGGGACTGATATCTGTGTGTTATTGACAATTGAAGTGGAATACTATTTACTATTTATTATTATATTCATTTATTTGATAAGTATTCTTTAATTAATATGTACATTTATGTTCGTATACTTTAACTTTTAGATGTATAATAATAATAATACATTAATTTCATATCGAAACGAGCAAAGGGGTAGGGATTGATGTTCATGGATCGAGAACCAACTTTTCTAGAGCCCTAGGAGCATCTCCAATAATTTTTCAAGCGAAGAACGTCATAGATCTTTGCGTCCGAGAAAACCTAGATAAAGGTCTGAAGGATGCAAACATCTATATATGTAGCTTACCGAGAGCCAGACCGCTCTCAAAGGTATAACAATTCACAGCTTTAAGTCTAAGTTGGTCTGAAAATGTCGGATATTAATAACAAATAACAGGGTATCCGCAATCTGGGTTCCAGGGCCCACTAATACCAAAGGAAATGACATGGCGGACGAACTTGCAAGACAAGCCCCACACATGCACTTCGTTGGACCCTAACCCTTCTTTGGTGTAGCAGAACACCAGGTCAAGAAGAAATTTAAAGACTGGGAAGCAAAAGAAATCCTTCCGGAGGAAAACACCCGTATATCAACTGCTCGCCCAACAGAAATAAAAACCTTTTTGATCTAAGAAAATCAGACTTAAGGGCACTTACGAACCTTGTTACTGGTCATTGCCCTCTAAATTACCACCTCAAAAAGATGGGTAAAGCTGATCAAGACACGTGGCGATTTTACGAACTGGTATCTGAAACAACCGAGCACATACTTTGTGAGTGCGAAGCATTAGGACGGCAAAGGTTTCGACATCTAGGAGAGATGACTCTCACGCCTGCACAGATTAAGGTCTTGGCACCCAAACTAATCCTGGGATTCGTTAAGAACATCGGATTAGAAAAGTACTAAAGGAATAGGGTATTCACAATAGCTAACTAGGTCGCAGTAGGAAGAGGTTATGGAACCTGACCACCCTTCTTTACAATACAATGCAATACAACTTCATATCATGTACTTGATTAGAATACCATCCTTTCAAATTTAATCTCTAAACGCATTTTGACCAACTATTAGAATACGGCATTAACTGAACTTCCTTCTGTTTCTAATATTTTACAGATTACCTTATTAAAAGCGCGTGACAGCGATTATCTACTGTTTCAGACATTTCGTTCGTCGTGGTTGACCAACCTATCGCAATGTATGTATTTGGTAATAGATTTTATCAATGTAGGAACACATGTCCATTTCGTTAGTTAGAAGCAACGAATATCGATATGACCATACCTCAAACATCCTGTTTTCGCATAGGGCTGTTGTTAGAAGATAACAGTATTAATTATTATCATTTCAAGGAAAGTTTGTTTAAAAATCATGCGATGCTTCATTTTTAACTACTCTATTGAATGATAGAATTTGAGGATTCAAGTAGTTGAATGTACGCGAAACGGGGCACCCATTTATTTCCCAGCAAACAGAGGAACGTTTTAGATACGTCAAATGTAAGTATATTTTCAACCAAAAGACGTAAACAATTACGTAGTTTATACGTTGACAGCACGTTGGAATGTCACACTTTTAATACGTATATTGACGACGAGAAAAAAACATCTAATTACAACGAAAATTTTTCGTTTTTTTGTAACGAATATAAGACGTCTCCTGACGACGTGAACGTGTCATCTATTTTCGACGGAATTGAAACGTCTATGTTGCCATTTCTCTGAGATCGCACTCATTTTGCTTATGTGTAAGGCTGCTATATACCACCGTGGGAATTCTAACGTCTTCGCAGCGGGTGACGGGGGGTAGAACTAGGAGGCGTGGCATTTCTGTACCCCACTCTCCTATTTTTTTTTAAATCGGATATGCGATCGAATATCCGATTCATATCCGAAATTAAAAAACGCATCATGTTCACTTTTTATCGCCAATCCCTGTGTCTCCCTAACTGGCGCGAAAAATTAAAATTGTATTCGTAGCTAACACCAGATTATTATACGTAATGCATGCTTGGAATTGAAATTTTGAAAAACACTTGATGTTCTGAAATTCAATTCTAAATACTTTTGTATTCTTTGAACATAATTATTCCGCTGATCTTAGTAAATTCACTTATGGCTTCAAGTAAACTGGCTACTAAGCTGGTCTACTAAACAAAACTCCAACGCAAATGTGTGAATCTGATACTCAACATAATAACGCTCATGCCAACACCAGCGGCTCTCACGAGGAGAATGAGAAAAAGTGAGTTGTATTTGTTAATCTACTGAACAAACTGGCGTAATGGTACCATTGAATTATAAACACTATTCACATGTATGGTTAAACGTCATGTATTTAATTTACATTCTCAAATTAAATTATTCTATTCCAAGTAAACATATGTAGGTACTTTTACATATGAATTATTGTATATGTTTTCTGTTATTTTTACCTAAACTGTAAGTATTAGATACGCGAACTAAACCAAAATAATAACATTTCCTTTTATTTTGAGCAAGAAATTATTTTTAGTATATAGGTACTGGTACAACCATTATTCTTCACATACGCAATACACCATATATTTGTGTTAAAGAAACATTTAGAAGATGGTGACGGTTTAGCAAATTAGTAAAACATTGAATAAACTTCTTTACGCAACAACACATAAAAGATTTCTTTACAGCATCTAAATAAAACTTGTGCAAACGCTCATTTACAATTTTCATTTTATTCAAGCTAAAAGCTTGTAGAATTGGTGTAAAACAGGGAAGTTATTATATTTAGGTATAAAGAATAAGTAGGTACTGCTCCATTTGTGTAAAAGCTGATTTCGCAAAACAAAATGTACCCTCACATCGTTGCTTTGACAAGATCATACTATCCCCTACTTTCTTGAACATTGTCATATATCGTGTTTTTTTCATTTGAATTTAGGCACCAACACGTTATTACAGAAATAAAACTCTCGGAAAGAAAACAATTCATTATATGCCTTTCCCCTCCCCGACTCAATAAAATATAACATCACCTACTAATATGTACATACTAGTAGTTCGTAAATATGACGTTATGGCGCCATACGACGGATTAGATTAGAAATTTTACTATGTAATGTTTTATTCCTTTATTTTTAAAAATTCATATATTTTTAAAAATAGAAGAAAGATGTATTAGAAATTATTGATCATAATCAAATTCTGCATGCAACGACGTGTCCCTTTTTTGAGAATTCCAATTTTTAGAGATTTATTTTATTTATTAATACAAAATTTAAAAAACAAGATACGTCGCGACCTAGAGAATAGAATTATAAAGACATTTTATATAAATCATTTTTTACAAAATCTTCAATTACGGCCGTAATGTTTAAAATTCGTTAAACGCACCTATACGACACCCAAGCTACGAACCGCTTGCTACCAGTCGCCTGTTTTCATCGTAGCCGTTTGCGTAGTAAGTAACTCATAGTGTAACTCAAAGCTAGTGAGATTTCAAATACGTAAATGAAAAGCAATATATAGGTTAAAAATGTCAATTTTTTTGTAAATATACTATACATACATATATATATTATACTACTACGAATAGCTTTCTTCCACAAAAATTATTAATTATTGCACGATTACATAACAAAACAATTTTCCAGCTCATGTCAAGTTACAAATTAACAAATCAATATCAAACATTTCAACAACAAAGGTTTATTATCGATTATACATTTTGTAAATTGTTTTCCAAATATTAGTTAACAGGTTTGTAACAATATGTATGTATAAAACATTACCTGATTGCTAAGGATAAGTAAAGGTGTAATCAATGAAGTTGCAGCTACACATGAATCTGATTGAATTTTTTATTTTCATTTTATGGTTCATATTTACAATTTGCAACGAAACTAACATCCAAAAGAAGTATAATATAATAAAATATATATCAATAACAAACAATATCTAAATTAAACAAGTATTATTAGAATTACGAACTAGTTATTCCACAAGTTTCATTGATGATATTGCTATCTATGTCACTCTAATGAATGTATAACTGGAAAACATACTTGGTTGTTGAAAGGCAGAAGAATGCATTTGGCAATTATATCTTTAACTGACCAGAGCTCTAAATGTTCATTTAAATTAGAAACGACATATACATATATGTAAACGTGCGGAATCTATAGGGTATTCATACAAGGAGGATTTTGAAGAAAATGTTTTTCCTATAAATATTATAGAACTACTATTGGTGCGTATTATATTATGGCTCTGTAATAGATTATATGTTTGGCAAAACAATAGCAATCAGCTTTTGCGTGTGAATAAATTGAAAATATGACATTGTGGTAATGCAATTTTTTATACTGACTACAAAAAATTCCTGTATCAAAGGACCTAATATATGCGTAACTTTTTGGTGATCGTTTTAGCCAGCTTTTTATTTGGTCTTCACTACTACGTTCGACAGCAGAGGATATAGAAGCTTTTACAGCAGCTGCAAAATGACAGTATACATTATTATATAGGTATTCCAAACTTTTATGTTTTCTAATACTTACCAACAATGACTTTTTTAACCCTGTAATTCATAAACGCTTTTTTATTATTCGTTGTACCTAAAAAGCTGAATTCTTTGGATAATTTATAAGACCAACTATGTCGTAGTATTGAATTCGTTGATGATACTAAGCTTGTCTTATCGAGAGTAGCAAGATACGAACACAAAAAAAATCAATTATTTGTGTTAAAAACTCAAAACATTCATTATATTTATACATTTCTATGAATTTCAATATTTCAAACACTATATTGTAAAAAGGAAAACTGTATTACCGACGCGCATGCGCGGGTCTCGTTTAGAAAAAATATACATGATATAGAGGTTAGCGTCTGTAACACAACACACGTGTAGTCAAAAATAAAGCATTAGTTCGAATTCGAGATTTCTTTCTGTCAATTAAACAATTAGTGCGCCTCCAGCCCATCGTCGACCACCGAGATTCTGGACGTGCGCCACTACAACAATTTGTAAAGATCATAAAAATTCAAAACAAACTCACTAATAGTTGCTCATTTTCTTTAGTCTGCAAATGTTCCTCTAATACATCTAAATCCTCAAAAGACTCCAACGGCAACTTTACCGGTATTTTAGGTTCTACTTCTATTGAAACATTAGTAGATCTGTTCTTTAATATTGCTAAAATTTCCCTATTTTGTTCTATAACAGTAGACAAATAAGTGAAGAACTTATCGTGAAGCACTGCAAAAGTATGCTAATCTAAAAATAGTTCAATTTTATAATTTATCTTCTTACCATTTTCTAAGAAAGAAGTTTGAGATGCAAAAGAGCTCATAAGTTGAAAAGACGAACTTCCTGGAGTATTACTACGAGATGAAGTAGGAGTTGCAATGATATTAGATGAAATGAGAGAAACATTATATAGGAGTCTCCTCTTCGACACAATTCCTATTTGCTAAAATATTATGTATAGGTTAAATAATAAAGACTTATATGTTACCTTGGATAAGCTATGTCGTTATTTTTGGAAGTCGAGGAACACTATTCTTTTGAGATTCTTCATCGCTATCGCTGTCGATAAATCTGGAGGGTCGATGTATTGTTCTTTTCTTTAAAATAAATCTTTCCCCTCTTTCTTCTACATCACTCTGTAAATCAGATGTCTCCTCCGCTATTTTAGATTTTCGTTTAGCTTCTGCATATTCATCTAAAGACATGTTTTATAAGTAATCAAGGAAAAAAATACTAATTTCTATAAATTTATGGCAAACTGCAAACTTTGTACTCACCAAACGCACCGAAATATCGCTTAACTTTGTATAATTTCCAGGTATCGTTCACTATTTCTCCGATACTAATGTTGCTTTATCAAACAATGCCTGATTCTTATAGGGAGGCCAATACACCTCTGTTTTTCTATGTCTTATTCAAGTGTCACGTACTATGCCAATGGTTCCTCCATCTAAATCATCAAATTGCACCACCACAATGCCATATTTTCTCTTGGGTTTATAAAAAACAGCTTTTAACGGTTTTAACCTACAAAACCTAATCGACATTTTTTGCCGCGTTTTTACCGCCATGCCGCCATCATGAAATGTGTTACGTCACAGTTGTGTTACTGTTCGCTGTTATTCGCGTGCTTTCAAGTGGCTTTCAATTATGCCAATTGGAATTGGCCATGAATCGACTCATTTGCTCACTTGAATTTTAAACGCCAATTTTAAACATAATTTTAGAACACAACTCTCGAATCGTTTGTTTTAATGATAAATTAATAAATTATTTTAGTGCTTTCTAAATATAGGTATCGTATACATTTGAAACTTTATCCGATTGCATTTTATATTTCACTAACATTTACACACGATCTCTTATTTTGGTAGAAAAGTCGCGTGTTATTCGCGTGTTAAATTAGTAATAACCAGTACGTTCTCTATCAACCAAAATACAACGTGAAAAATACGTGTTAAGACGTCGGTCTGTTTGCTGGGTTCTGTAACTCGTAAGTAATTCTAAGTAAATGTATTTTTATGTTTAATAAAACTTGCTGTATTAGAAGAAATAGCTTTCATTTCTATTTACTTATAACGTAATATTAATACTTAGTTTAGGTATATTAATATTTCGTTATAAGTGAATAGAAATAGCGTTTAGCTGTTCGTGTGAAAGTCGTTGTGTAGGAAGGCTACAAGGATGAGATTCGTTTGACGCTTCTAGAAATCGACGAAGTAAGCTGTCGTGAAGCTTCCACATCATCAAACGAAGATCAACGTACGAATCCAGAGGTGCTTTCCAACCTCGTGCATTACACTCTGAAATTACTCTGAAGTACTCTATGTAACATACATCGAAACCAACATATACTGGAACGGTAAATAGGAGTGTTGATGACATTTTGTGATCATGTGCAATCACGTGGTAGTGAAACATAACCGTTAGATGCGTACTAGTTTACCCCCATTTACCCTCACCAATTAAGAGTATCAAACACCAGATTTTTATCTAGTGTATAAGGGGAAAGGGGAAAGAATTTCGGAGTACCTGAAGCGTATTACGCACGATCGCTTGGAACATTGTTCTAACGCGCTAGAGTACGCTCGAGTACTCCAAGTGTATGAGAGTAGTTAGTTGGAAAGCACCTCAGGGTGAAACGAATTAACACCGGACTCCAACTAGAAAATATAGCTATTTATTTTGAAAATAACATTTATAGAACATATTTTCGCCAAAAATAAACTTATAATGTAGGTAAACATGTACAACAACTAAAGAGTATTTTAAATTATAAAAAAAGTAACACGTGTTTATGGTATTAGGTACGCTTAATTTGAATGGTCGTCATATTCTGAGAAAAGAGAAAGGTCAAGGGATGACAGAATCACTGAACAATCTTGTTTTGCAATGCATTTTTGCAGGCCATTTCCAAGTTCCACTGACGCCTACAATAGGTTCGCGAGCTGAGAAATTGACAGGTACTACTACATCAAGTCAGACTTGTGGTCTTTTACAATTAAAACAACATTCTGTATTCACGATAGTATATGGAATTATAAAAAAAATTAACAGATATAAATATTTAGAATTTTAGTATAAATTTGAATATTGTAAATAAATAATGATAAAGTACCCCAGTCACCATAGCAGGCCAAAGCCAACCTTGTTTACGGTATATATTTAAAAATAACTAAATGGTTACCAAATGTCGTTGAAGTCACCCCCATCTATCCGTCTCCCTTAAAGCAGGTACTAGTTTTCCTCGAATAATAGCGACCCTTTCTGCAACACATACAACTAGTCAGTTGAAACTTATATTTTGTGAGAGTTGGTTGTAGTTGCAAGCGAAACAGCAGTGCTATGTTAGACGAAGATATGGGTAAGTCCTATACAGTTTTTTTTAAATAATATTTAATTAAAATGCTATACATATGACTTATTTTTGCTTCTAAAGAAACTATTAGTACTTTCAATTATAATTTAAATATACGTTGTCTGTAAAGTGTATATGTATGTATGTCTATAATAAGCTTTGTGGTACGTTCTTGTAGCCGGCCTGGTGTACGTGTTACTTTTTGCTTTGAGAAATGTTTTATATGAAAGGCCTCTTAAAAAGTAATTTACCGACTCAATATTGCTTTCAATGAAACTTCATATTATCTTCAGGACTCGATAGATATCTTTAAAACTTTCAATAAATGAAATAAGACGATTCAAAAAAATGTTACATACATATGTTGCTACGTTTGTAAAAAAAATAGTATATGTATATAAGGGGGTTAAATACTTTTTATTTGTAATAACAAATTAATTCGTTTCTCTGTAAATAGAGAAACGACAATTTAAGTTTTTATTTTCACTTTTTGTCACTATTCAGTACTGTCACTTTTATATTTTACGTCTGCTTGTCATTATTCCATCTATTGGGAGTTAATAGAATTAAATAAAGAAAGTCTACTTTCTTTACATGTATATGTAAATAATATATCGTTCTTCACTTTAGTTATAAAGTGATATAAAACATTGCAATGAAGGATAGTAGTACTGACTGAACAAACATATTATTTTATTATGTATGTACATATGTATATCATTCGATATCTGTAGTTACTCAATACCTCTTAATCTATTCTTCGGCATTAATACTACCCCCAAATTATAAATTATAAATATAAATACATTTTATATGTTACTTATATGTTAAATTAAAGTTTTGTTTGACAAAGTAGCAATTCACTTCTTTTCCTCCATCCTTTGGCAGATGCATCAAATAAGATGGTTCTGCTATTTACCCATTATAAATTGCTATAAATGTTTTAACAACAAAATGTCAGAAAACTGTTAATATTTCGCATTAGAATGTTTTTCCAAATATTTTGACTCAGACTTCTATTTGCATCCAACACTTATTCGTTCCATATACTGATGGAGTTATTGTTTATTTATTTTTGCAATAATATTATCGTTGATTTTATTTTTTGTACCGTTGTATTTCATTAATTTGAAAATATTTTGAATTAACAAGGTTGCTTATAAGTTCTTCTTCTTCTTAAATTATTGATTGAGTGGTAATGCCTCACTATTTTCCCACTACAGACGTCACGCCTAATTATGAGTTTGTTAGATTCTGGATGATGACACCTGAACAAATACCAATACTGCGGTACGGCCAAGCTTTTGTTGCATTAAAATATTCATTGTTTCATCATTGATACATATTTTGCATCTAGCAGTTCAGAAAATCATTCACGATTTAGTTCAGGCGTTTCCGGTTTTATTTTTGGACTCATGTTTCTTATTTATAAAACACATTCTATTGCAGCCGCAGAATGGAATTTACAGTATGAAATAGATGGCCTACAAGAACACAAATGAAAACTATGTACATAATAATAAACAAAACGTTCCATAAGCAAGTAACTAATCAAAGTTGTGTTTTCTTTAATCGGCTATCCTACATATTGTTGATGCTTCAGATTGCTTTCGTTCTTGTTTTCGAAACAGGTATAACCGAGTAGTACATGAAAGCTGATAGTTTGGAAACTAGTTAATATGTTTCAAAGTTATTTAAAATTGACAGATCCAAATTTCTCTCCTTCTGATTACACAGAGAGATGGCTAGTTAGCATTTTTTTGAGAGATGCTACTTGTTTAAATCTGCTAGTTGTTAAAATTTTTTTTATAGCAGTATCTTAATTTGGCTATTAAATTTTATCTCAGTCGAATTATTATACAGAATGTATATCTTCATTATCTTGAATATGATGACATTTTCTTGTACAGAAATGACAACACTTTTAGCGAATGTAAAGCTTTCTAAATCCCAGTTTTTTTGTAGTGATGACATAAATACAGGCAAAGTTCAGTTTTCAAATTGTCATAACATTTGATTGTTTTTTCGTGGGATGGTGTTTGCAGTATGTTGCTTTGTGAATGCAAATGACTTCATGCAGTGAAGTAGTTGCTTTTTTGTTTAGGAATCTTCAAAGAAGATTGTATTTTCGTATAGAAAAACTTGGGTAGTTTCCTTGGTGTTGCTGCTGTTAGGTATTTGCTTCAGTGAACGAGAATGGTAAGGGGCACTATCAAAAGCAATTACGCTATTTATACTTAACTTTACTATTAAACAGGTTTCGAACCAATCTTCAAATATTGATGCTGATAAGTCTTCGCGGTAGTCTAGGAAATAATTATTTATATTCTTTGCAAACAAGAACACAGCTCCTTTAACGTAGATCCACAAGGCAGTATTATTAGTATTTTTCCTCTAGATGCAGGAATGAACGTCTAAATGACATTCATCTGCATTATCACTCAAGCCTTTTTTGACAATATCATGCGTATCATACAGGTTTCGTCGTGGTAATAAATAATTATCCTATGTTGTCGATATGTGTTCTGATTATTCTCGAACTTTCCATTAAACAGTGCCTTCTACTTTTTTTTGTTTGCATCCATTTGTTTTCAACCATCTCCACAGCGGAAACAAACAGCAATTTAAACCAATGCAGCAATATCTTTCTCAATATTCTTAATCCGGTCCCTGTACTTTAAACTTATGTTTATTTTTACCGGGTAATTGACGGAAATTTAATACTTAGAAGCAAGTTGTTGCTATATATTGCTGTATACGCTCTAAGATTACAATTTCTTATTCAAATAGTAACTTTGAAAATTTGATCTTATTGTTAGTTACCTCATCAATTACAAAACTTGTATATAGAAAGTTTGGTATTAAATGTGAGTGCTTCGATTTACATATACAAGAAAGTATTATCAGATACAGTTTTTTATTACAACAAAATATTTTTTATTACGTACGTACCCTGTATAACAATCTGATTTAAATCAAATACAACAAAATGAAAACAATGTAATAAACAAAGTGTTGGAGAATTAACAGCGGTAACAAATGATACACTACTACATACAGGGCTCGGCAAAATGAAGTAACTTATTTAAACAGCATAAAAAATTTATTGGCTGAAATAAAACGAATTGCTATAGAACGATGGGACTTTTTTTTATTTAAATATGCTATTTCGTAAATGACCGCCATTGTTTTCTTCTAATTGTGCAGCAAATTTCTGCATAACATTTTGGAGAACATGACTTGGCATAGCATTAATTTCATTTCTAATGTTTATTTTTCAATTCTTTTAAAGTTCTGGGTTTATTAACAAACACTTTGAGTTTTTACTACCCCCAAAGAAAATAAGCTGGAACTGCAAGATCCGACGATCTTGCTAGTCATGGAATCGTACCATTTCTGGAAATGGGTCTGTTTAGAAAGGATTCTCTTAATATATATATGCTTATTCTCGCCATATGACTTCTTGCCCCGTTCTTTCTTCTTCAACTTGAGATAAAAAGAATGTCTGTAGCATTTGAACATAGCGCACGGCAAAAAAGCAAGGGCTGATTATACTAAACGATGAAATGGTACACCATACAGTTACTTTAGGCAATGTAAAGGTGGCTGGTGAAGTTCATTCGATTCTCTTACGTCACCGTTAATGTAAAAATATGCTTTGTCACTCATGAAAAGGTTATTTTTGATACTTCCATGATAATCATGAATCAGATGACAAAATGCAAGTCTGTTAATCTTATCTTGAGCAGTTAATTCCTGAGTAATTCTGATCCCATATGGATGAAAATTCATGCGTTTTAGCATTTTCTCACACTTCGATCACTCAAACCAAGAACAGATGCATGTTTAACATCCGAGCTTACTACTAAGAATTGCATTTCTTACATTTACAACGTTCATTGCGGGCTGATTTTGCTCTGTCAGTTGATTTTTTGTCTGCGCAATTTGTTGCACACAACTAAGATAGTCTAGACGGACATTAAAATGACGTCGCGAACAACGGTTTGACGTATATTACATACATTTCTCAAATATACGATATTGTGTAGACCAACATTCTGTTTTGAAAACTGTGAACAATTCTAACAAAATTTTCAAAGGTTTCTGTTCTTTTTAAACGCATTTTTTTTTTCAAAATAACCAATTCCTTTTTGAATTATTAGTAAAATAACATCAGCAATATATTTTGGCGGAGCCTGTATATAATAATAATTTCATTTTGTAAATCGATGTAAAATAATAGATATTCAATTCTAACTTTATATGCATAGCATTATCGTTCCACGGATAACTTTATCACAGCCAAATTTACTGTTAATACCTTGGTTCTAGGCCTACTAAACTTAGTTAAATACTGATACTTATTTTTATAGTTCTAGAACAGACGTTTATGTTTAAAAACACACCTTGTATATCTAGATATAAATTTAATTACAATTACATCAATATGGCATTACGTACAAGCACTATACATATTATGTAAATAGAAACAATATATATTTATCACTAACTTTGTCGATTGCTGTCTAACACGATTCTTACAATAATTATTAATTACAGGAGGAAGTAAAAATGGTACCAACACCGCCAGGAGGTTTCCAGGAAAGTGTGAACATAACGAAAACAAGAGATAGCTTGACAATAGAGCAAATACAAAAAATAAACCACAGGAATTTAAAACCGAATACAATTGTGCCAATTTCCAATAACAATAGATAACCGTTGCAATTGGAGCAACAACCAGTAATAATGAGAGAAAGAATGTTACCCTCAACACCCACTATTCAAATCACAGGCCAGCTTTGGCGACGATGTTAACATAATGAAAACGAACGACAACCATCAAAAAATATAGAAATAATAATAGAGACAGAGCAGTTTCCCGTTTATAAAAGCAGAAGAGAAACTAACACCGACGTGAATCTAGCCATACACATGCACCTCCCAGTTGTATGTGTATATATTAAATTCTCGTACAAAATAACTTCCTTCCTGAAAAAGTTGGGTGAAAAACGGTACAACGTAAATACGCACGAAGATTACAATTTTCATTGTTACATTTAGTACTTCAAAGTTACAGTTTTTGGCTACTACTTCAACGTGTGCAGTTTTAGTATTGGAAACGCTTTCCGAAATTAGAATTTGAGTTGAAGATGATCTTGTTGGTATTTACCCACAGCTATAGCTCCCCATCCAGTCTAAGGGCTTTAATAAACTGTAACAGCTATAATGGTTTCAAAGAGGGTCGTCAGTGACATCTTTACCAAAATAACTGACACGAATTGCTGCAATAACCATGCAGTTGCATAACAGGTGTTCCGGATTTTCGTCTTCTGTCCCGCAAAATCTGCAGTCGCTATTGTGTTTCAAACCTATCCTTTTCGTGTGTTCCCCAAGGTGGCACTGTTCTCTGAGAAAACCCACCAGTACACGCAGTTTCTTCCTACTTAGTTCTAACAAAGTCCTTGTTGTTGGCTTATTGAAGTTTCCAAGGAATACCTTGGAATGTGATTTTCCCAGATGGTTGCTCTGAGTTTCTGCCCCCTTACGGGGTTACTTCCTTGAATAGACAATAGTCAATTGAATATCAATTGCAGTATTATTTACA
Source organism: Popillia japonica (assembly GCA_004785975.1). Classification (NCBI taxonomy): domain Eukaryota; kingdom Metazoa; phylum Arthropoda; class Insecta; order Coleoptera; family Scarabaeidae; genus Popillia; species Popillia japonica. The sequence continues at coordinate 26,892 of SMLS01070626.1, read as the reverse complement.
ATATTAAAATTGTTTGCCATACTGAACATGTTACTAAATCATATTTAAACTAAGCTTATGAAGTAACATAAAAGACGAAACTTGTATTTCATTACACTTTTATATGTATTTTTATGACCTTTTTTAACTTATCTTATTATCCAGATAGATTTTACACTTTTTTAGGTCAATTATAACACTGCAATTCGAACAAAGATTAAATTTATTCGATTTCTAAGTTTTAAATAGTTTTGTGTATAAATACACGTATAAGAAAATGACTTTGTCCGCTCCAAATCGCTTGTTTGTATTGCGATTTTGTTTATTACTTTCGTGCTCTGAATCTAAGTCTGCAGATTTAACCACAATGAAGTGGGCGTCTATCTTTCGACCAACTTGATTTGCACGGCAACGTTTCGCTAGCACTGTGTCTTAATCATGCGCCTTACGACATATGACATCTGTAGGTCCTGCCTCATTGAAATGGCTCTAAATATTTCAGTGCCAATACCTAGATTTCGCCTTACGTTTCGGTTATTATACCATTCGTTAGACATCTGCCACGGCAATTTTCCTTCTCCAGTGATGCAGCTCCAATTTGCAATTCTGGCGTTTCAATCTTCTCCTGGTCCGTTTTCCTTGTATGTTTGCAATCCGAAGCAGTAGGACGCGCCCTTTGTTGCAATTCAGCTTGTTGCTGCTGAGATAGTTTGTACGCTTCGTTCGTTCCATCTTTCTGGTTCGTCTGTCTCCATCGGTTTGGATTTCACTACTTGCGTGTCTCCTCCATTCAGAGATAAGTTTTTGAAACACACTTTTTCAATTCGAAATGTCTCAATTCTTCCTAATATGTCAGAAATTGATTTAACGTATTTCAAATTGAAGCGCGTTCCTGTCACATACTCTTAGAATTGATTAGCAGTAATTCCGTATCCGGCCAATCGTTCTGCGATATCTGGAATAAATTTGATCTTTGTTCCAATTGCAATGTTATAATTGACCTAAAAAAGTGGAAAAAGTATCTGGATAATAAGATTACAATTTTAACAAACGAATTGCAATTTTTTTGGGTTCTAAATTCATACTGCAGATATTGTAATTCCTAGCCGGGATGTAACAAGTAGAGTGACCATAAACACTTGTATACAGAGTGCTGACAAAGTGTCGACACGTACATTCTAAATAATTATAATTAAATGTCGTGAATTATTGGTGAAAATAACATCAATAACGACTTACATGAAGATATTTTCCCGGAAAAAAATTGTACTACCTATAGTATTACTACTGCATACGCATTTTACATTTGTGGGAAATGTTGTTGCCTCTTGAAGGGTGGTTTGCCATTTAGTAATAGTTGTAATTGTTGTAATTGATGCCTTACGTGAAGTTAACGATTTTGGCGCTGTGCTTGTTTCACTACACTAGCTTAGTTTCCTGAATGGCAAACGCGACTGATAATTATTAAACCACTGCACTTGCAAACACAAACTAAATATTTATTTTATATAATAACATGAACCAATATCTAAACACGTGAAGCTAGTTTTAATATTGCCGACGCGACGTCTTACTCGATTACTCGACTAAAACTAATTTGTGTGTCTTCAAATAGACAAATAACTAAACCAACTTATATATATTACTATAATTCTAGGCATTTTCAAATTAATCGTTGTGGTAAAACTCACCTTAATGGCCAAGATAAATTGTTTCTATTTATTTATGTACAACCTAAAGTAACTTTGCCATCTAATCACGTACAATTTGAATTTACTATATTTTTTTTGTACAAAGAGAAAGTTCCACAGAGAGCAGCAATTTCGTTTAACCCGGCGTTTGTACGGTGAGAAATTGTTACATGAGTGGTACGGTGAGGTATGCGCTGATTATCCACAAAAAAAACTCTACACTAGGTTCTACGAAAGTGTTTTCAATGGAAAACGTGTGTGGTATGCATTTATGATCAAATGAATGAATGAAGAGGGCAGGTTTTACACCCGGCTCTATAGATTTCATCAAATAAAGCATGGTTTCAAAAATATTTATTCAGCTAGAAATAATAGATATGAGATCAAAATTAAAATTCATCATGTTTACTTAGAAAGTATTAGGCCATTCTTTTACGTAAATATAAATAACAAAATACAAAATTGTGTCAATACTTAGTTCCCAGATTCCTTTTTAGATATACACACGCATAATTGTAGACTGTTCTAAACAATGGAGATTTCGTCAACAACATCGACGCCTCCCTTTGTCAAATTGTATAAAGTTACGATTTCTGATTTGCGCTCAGTCCCGGTTAAAGTTACATTCTTTTGAAATGCGAACTTTTTCCCCTGTCTACGTTTTATTTCCGAAAATTGGCTAGGGATTTCTTTCTTATTTTTCGCAATGTACCTACAGATGTTAATTTATATTCACACAGAAGTCTTGTTGCCAGCAGATAACTTGTAAACCAGTTATCAAAAGTTATAGTTTGACCAGAGTTCGATAACGGTTTACCGAGTCTCATCACAATATCGTCTGGTTTGCTACTCATGTAAAATGGACCAGGTGGCTGCTTAACGACATAAATCTCTTGATTCAATACATAAAATGTTCTTGGCGGGCTTACTTGGAATGAACTGTCGAAAGCTAGAGCGCACAGTGTTACGAATCTAGAATCTAGCTGGATAAACAGCATTTTCGCTGCAACAGAATACTAATGTGATTTTGAATAGCTATATACATGCATAATTTTTCATATAATAGGTACTATGTATTATTGTTTTAGAACAATAATACATAGCATGATAAGCATAAATATATGTATATGTTGAGAAAAATATGACTCATAAAAAACATTAAAATAGTAAATAACCACATACCTAATATGAGTGTAAATATAAATGTCACGATAATAACTAAAAAGTAATTAATCAAAAGTCGGTATGTACATCATTATAACTATCACTGGTATCACTATTAGTATCTGAATCACTTGTTTCACTGAATAATAAAGGTATCTCTGTGTTTGTGAGTTGTAGTGCTTCTAAAGGGATATCCATCCTCTGCTTAACCGTCTTATTCCTAATATTTGAAATTGCAGGATCTGCAGAAACCAAAATCCTATTCAACAGATCCCTATTAGTAGCTTCTCGTGATATTTTACGCGTATGGAGCTCTCTATACCTTCTGAGATCTTTGTTACGTGCTTCCTGTACCTCTTCTGATAGTTGACCTGTTGGTAATACACACCATTTAATAATATCTGCTCCATGATACAGAAACGTATGTACAGTTGGTGTCATATAATACCAACTATATAGTTCGAGGTATAACTATCTTGTCTTCTTCAATAGAGCTCAAACTTGTCAGGATTGATTGGTAATTCGGATGTTATAGTTATTAGTAATATTTTAAAACCATATATCAGCCACTCGTCTAATTGTGTAATGTCAGCAGTCTTTTTAGAATCGTCAAAAAATAGCCGTGCATTGTAACCATCATTTGAATTACCACTACCAGGCTTTGACTTATCCACAATCAAATCCATTTCAGTTCGAAATCTTTCCTGAATATGAAAATTCTAGGATTTTATGCAAATTTCTTGATGCCAGGCAGGCGCTTATTGCGAGCTCTTATCGCTCACTATGTTTACGTTAACGTTGTGTTTATTCCATATGCGTTCGGCAGAAACCGATATAAGAAACGCAAACAAATGCAGATAGAATAAATATTCTGGTGCATCAATTTAATTTTTTTAATCTTTGTCCAGCCAGATTCCGAGTTCGTAACACTGTGCAGCGTCCTCTAAATGCCTCTAGCTTTTCATCAATTGTAACGTACTCACTAGGGTTGTAGACACGCAGAGAATTTTCAACTACCATATCGCAGATTGCTCTTATGGGGGCGAGCTTATCTAGTTTATGTCTTTCCGTTCTGCTTTCAATAACGTCAAATCGTAAACACTATAGTGGAGTACTGAATCTTTTTTGGCACATTATTGCTCTAAAAATATCAATGCCGAAGTCGTCGGTACCCCACAAATCATTCCTGTTCCTTCAGTCCTTCCAGATTTTTGGATACCAGTGGCATATAACAGTGCTATGAAAGCTTGTATTTCTTCAAGCGTATCTTTAACTAAGTGCCGCGTATCAGGACGATTGTATTTTTGCAATCTCTCTCTACCCTTGACATTTGCAAACTTTACTATGTCAGACAGCATTTGATCTGTAAAAAAAGAGTTTCCAACATTCCAAAGGCTTGTTGATATTTGAAGAAATTGGATAATTTGTTTGAGGGCTTGCGTTAGGTTTTCGATTTCATGTGCCTTCCTTATGCTGATTAAATAATTATGTCTTTGAAATGGTCTTGTGTATTTTATATTGTAAGAATCACCTGTTTTAAGATACACGGTTCATGAAATGGTTGACGGGTTTGTCTGAAATGGACATGGTAATAAATTCATTCTCTACTGAACTGTATCTAGTAGCACCAGATGCATCATCGTTTCCGTTATTAATTATTCATCATTGTCATTGGTTTCATTGCTCTCAATTAGAATTTCCTGTATTTCTTCGGGTGTGAGATGTTCTTTGGGATCGAGAGTGGGAAAAATGGATAGAATGTCGTAGGCATCATCTGCATCTTCTAAGGCGCAATACGAAAAAGCGCGTCTGCTATGCAATTCTCTTTACCCTTTTTATACTGAATTTTGTATTGGAATTCCTCTAGCTCTTGCTAATCGGGAGTTTGGATGTTTTAGTGAAAACAAGTAATGAGTGGCTTGTGATCTGCTTCGATGATGAATTCTCTACCGAATATGTAAGGTCTGAAGGTTTACAACATTCGACTATAACGAGCAGTTCGCGTTCTATGGTAGAGTAATTTCTTTCTATGCTAGTTTGGGTTCTGGAATAAAAAGCTGTGGGCCTCGAATTTTCCAAAAGTACGCCGCCTATTACTAAATTAGACGCGTTTGTCGTTAAATGGAATGTTTTCTCGAAATCAGGATGTGCAAGCAGAGGTGCATTTGTTAGTAGTTCCCTACAATGATTAAATGCGTGGACATAATCTGAATCGTTGTGGTCGATGTTTCTACCCTTTTTGAAACATCGAGTTAGGGGTTAGACAATTTTCGCGAAATTACGGATAAACCTACGATAATAGCCAACTAGTCCTGAAAATACTCTAATTAATAACTTGAAAGGTATTGGGCCCGTTTTTCAAACTGAATGGCTGCGAAGGTATTCGTAGTGTCCGTTGTTAACTGTCAAGGAGGTCTTTTCCTCCTTCCTCTATGTTTATTGGAATTTTAATAATTTTTTGTTCTTTTTGTTGTTTTGTTGTTCACTTTGTTGTCCCCAAGTGTTCTGTGGTAAACCATCTGTTTTGTTGCTCATGCAACTTGTATATATTTCATTTTATTTCTATCACCTGTATACGAACAAGAATTTCTCTTTTTTGCCTGCAGTATTGTTGTATAAACCGCTGGTTTTGTATTTTTGCATTCTATGGACATTTCGTTTAATTTCTATCACCATTATACGTAAAAGCATTTCTTTTATTTTAGACCTGTAAATAAATGTATATAAGTATTTAAATCCTACCTGTTTTAGTTCTTCAACCTTTCCGTGTTACAATAACATCGTGGTGTCAAATGTGAGACTAAGCGCAGTACGCCATCTACTGAGCCCCGTCGCAGTCTAGTTAGAGTCGGACGCGATACATAGTGGTTAGATCTGCACGTTTGTTCAGTAGTATTTGGTACCGTCACTGTTACTGGGTTTTCGTTTAATTAATTATCTATATTCCCGGAATCTCGAAAGTGCCGTTGCAATGTTCAGCTAAAATTTCAGTACTTAATAAATCAAAATCACAATCTTCGCACTCTAGTTGAAGCCGTTTAACTATATACCCGGATACATAAGTTACTGCGTGTAATTCTGCAAAATCTATATTTTTTGATTTGTCTGGTATATTCCATGGTATACTATTTTCCTCTTCAAATGTTGCTGTGTTATCCTTCGTTATACAATTACTAATAAATGTATTCAGATCATCTACAACATCATTCGCAATGAGCTTGTTGCCTATGTTTTGCTTTAGTAATAGTTTTCTTTAATCTCAAAATTGTTGACTGCTGCGTTGTTGATAAGTTATAGTGATTTGTTCTTTTGAGAGATGCTTTTTATATACTTCATTCCACATTCCTGTAACACACTCTTTTGTTTTTTATGAATCAAACTATTACTTTAGTTCTTTTCAAAACTTGGTAATTCTTCTATTTCTAATAAATATTTTTGACTACCTCTTCTTGGTGGATTTATTTCTTTACAGGTTTACTATTTCTAGAATTCACGTTCTCAGCTGTTAAGTTATTGTTGAATATATCTGGCTCAGCAAATTTTATCAGTCTACATTTCAATATATTTGTAAAATTCTTTCCTGGAAAAGTAATCTTGACATATGTATTGAATTCTGGAAAATGCATTTTCAATATGCTTGCCCATCTCCTTCCTCTTGCAGTTTTTACATCATATGTAAAAAAGTGCTTATCTTGCAAACACTGTGATGCAGTAACATTATATGTAATTATGTTTATGCATTCCTGCTGCAATTACGCCCCAAATCTTTTTGTGGGACATCTTTCCACTCGAAAAATTATGCTGCTGTAAATTATATTCTTCGAGTAAGAGAATAATGGCTTCATGAGGCCATTTAAAAGCTGTAAAATAAATATATTACATTGTAAGTGATAAAGTTTCAACTAATAGCGTGTTTTGTGCAACAATAATTCCATGTAAACTAACTATTATTAAATGAATGACCATACCTCCGATCTCTTCGCTTGGGTTGGAAATGCTGTCCTCTGACTCATCGGATTCATTTATATCAACCGCACTGTGATTCTCATCTAAAAAAATATGCTTGTGTTTCTTACGAAGTTTATTCTTTAGATATAATAATTATTAACAAAAAAAACTTAATAAAAAACTACAACATGCATTTATACTACACATGTAGTATATCATGTGGTATATCTCACTTACTACTTTTTTCTTTTAGTTCATTTAATTTTTCTGTGGCAAAAACAATATCTGAAAATAAAGAAAAAAATTAATTCATTTAGTTTAATTAGATAAAGAACGCAATTTATATCTTATCCTAGTAGGTAGAAATAACTTACCATTTTCTATACGTTCTCCTTCCTCAGGTGTGACCATTATCGAAAAAATTGTATTTGTTTCCGCATCTTGTATAAACATTTCTTTTCTCTGCACAGTAGCCATCTTTTATTTGAACTCACGTCAGCGGCAGACCGTTCGACTTGAAAGCTTGCACGCTATGAGCGCTTAACGCTTTTTCTGCACTACCTGGGTGAAATAAGCGTTTGTAAGCAGAAGTTATGACGTGAGGATGACATCATTCCCGGATTTGTAAGCGCTTACGATACCATCGCGAACGGTTTTACTGTTTCGCTTGATTCTTGTTTCATGCTATTTATTTCCTCTAAGAGCTGGTCAATTGATTTTTTGTCTTGGTATAGACGAATTAATATTTTGAAAATTTCATCGCAAGTGGTTAAATCGCAATAAATATCTATTTGTTCACGCGCCTTGCCTATTGTTTTACTTTCTACAAAAAACAATAAAACTTGAAATTGACTTGCTTGTGCAAGTTCCAATACAGAATCAATTTGTTTGATAAAACTACGTAATTTGTATCTATTACTATCGAAACTTTCTGGTATTAGTGTGATTAAAAATTCTGGCCTAAGTTTCTCGATTATTGAAGAAGTTGATACAAGTTTCTGCAGTATTTGAGGTAATTCAATAGTTATATTCCTAACAGCGTTGCGGTACCTTAACTTTTGGGCGCTTAGTCGATTCGGTGTTCGGTCGAATTGGACAGTCTTGTCGGACAGTCTAGTTCCTTTTGCGGACTCGTTCCGTTTCGTTCCATTTCATCAAAGGAACGAGTCCGTTGGAATCGTAGTGAGTATCAGAAACATAACATTCGCTTGTATCTATAAAGATGTTTACGTTGCGGTGGTTGTAAAAATAAATTTATTTAATACACATTTTTTAAATTATGATTTAAAAAAACAAATTTTTCTACTTTAGATGGGGATAATCTATTTCGTCTATCTGTTATTATATTTCCCGTTTTAGAGAAAATACGTTCACAAGGTACTGATGTTGCCAGAATACAAAATAAATATTTAACCATATTATATAAATTCTTGTATTTCCTCTCTTCCCATCACTGAAAAGGGTCTTCATTTCTTCCTAATAAAGGTTCTTGGAGATACTTCTCTACCTCCTTAGTTGCTTCGTTGTATTTCATTCCGAACGAACTCGTTCCAAAGGAACGATGCTGCATTAGGAACGTATATCGAATGCCAACGGACAACATTCAATTAGATCCGGACTCGAAACGATATCGGCCCAAACCAGCGAACTCGTTCCGTTCAGTTCCACGTGCGGAATAGTTCATTTGAACCGAGTCCGGTCGGAACGACACAACACTACTGGACAGTTTTCGTTTTTGGCGTTGTTGGACGGTCCCGATTTCGTTGCCATTCCCGCGGGGTTACCATTTACTTTTGACAAACCCGTTTTTTATTATTCCTGCAGGAACCGCACTAACACTTTTTAACTTGCCGAAGTTAAACTTGTCCACGACTTCTACACCTTTCGTGATCCTCTTTTAAGGCCGCCGTCCAAGGTCTTCTTCTCTTCTCTCCGATCCGCTGGTTCGTACCCTGTTAGATGCGGAGAAACAAAACTGTATGTCTATAACGTCATTGTTTAAGGTAAGGATCGGCGGCCGTTAGATATTGAATAAACAGTGGCAAGCAAAACGGTGACTCTAGATTGTAGATATGTAAACCGTTCGTATTCCAAATTAATTCGTTCTATTGTAGTAAAATATACACTTTTTGTATAGCAGTGTAATTGGCATCTGTTTCCTTAGACTAACAACTTGTAAGATATGCTTACGGTGGTCCTTAAAAGACAATAAATACCTACTCTACTTTATTTTTAATACCAACATATTTACAATACATAAATACTATTTAAATAAAAAAGCTAACACTATTTAGAATTTGAATTTAAAAATAATAACATATTTGCCTTTTTTCGGCGGTTGCTGAGAATTTGCCCAGCTTTCGAAAATATTCGTTCGCACGGAACTAGTGATGCCCAAACACAAAACTTCTGTTGTATAAGTTTGGAGAGATTTGGATACACATATGACTAGCCCACTACTCCCAACGTGTCTATATTTCTGGGGACTATTTTGTTTTCTAAGTGACGCTGAATTTCTATTATTGCACTTGATCTAACCGTAGCTCGAGGTTGTGCTGTGCAGACAGATTTATTAAAAGATTTCCAAATTGAGAAATCATCTTCATCTTCCTGGGATATCTCCATAGTTGTACAACGATTTTGTTTTTCTGCGAATTTTTAGGCAACAGCGTTTATTATAATTTTTTTGGCATTTTCAACAGCTACTACTGTCTCAGAAAATGCGAACATGTTAAACCTTGGGTCCAAAAATGTACACGCAATTAAAGTGTTACTACGGTCTACACTACCAAGACGCCGTGTTAAAATATTGGAACATTCAAAAATCAGATCTTTTATAATTTTTGGATACTCTTTTTTCACAAAACTTTCATATACATAAATCAACCTATTAGTTATTGGAATTGCTAGGGATGCTGTGCAGTAATGTTCCCCACTAACAGTTTTGGTGGTATTTTCAAATAGTTTTAAAATACTACAAAGGTATTCTATTATTTTCCACTTCGTTTCAGCAAGTGTGGGCAAATCTTTATTGATTAAAACTATGTAAATGTGTGTGTTTGACAGCTTCTTCCAAATATTTTTTTGATAATTTAAAAGTTTTTTTTATTGGAAGTATAACTTCTAAAATTTGCAACTATTTCTTTCATTTTATTTTATCAATAATATGACTTATTTCTGTATTATATAATAGAACACCTTTAGCAATTACATTAAAATTATGTGCAAAGCATCTAGTTTTTTCTATTATTGCACTTGATCTAACCGTAGCTCGAGGTTGTACTGTGCATACAGATTTATTAAAAGATTTCCAAATTGAGAAATCATCTTCATCTTCCTGGGATATCTCCATAGTTGTACAACGATTTTGTTTTTCTGCGAATTTTTAGGCAACAGCGTTTATTATAATTTTTTTAGCATTTTCAACAGCTACTACTGTCTCAGAAAATGCGAACATGTTAAACCTTGGGTCCAAAAATGTACACGCAATTAAAGTGTTACTACGGTCTACATTACCAAGACGCCGTGTTAAAATATTGGAACATTCAAAAATCAGATCTTTTATAATTTTTGAATACGCTTTTTTCGCAAAACTTTCATATACATAAATCAACCCATTAGTTATTGGAATTGTTAGGGATGCTGTGCAGTAATGTTCCCCACTAACAGTTTTGGTGGCATTTTCAAATAGTTTTAAAATACTACAAAGGTGCTGATATTATTTTCCACTTCGTTTCAGAAAGTGTGAGCAAATCTTTATTGATTAAACCTATGTAAATGTGTGTTTTTGACAGCTTCTTCCAAATATTTTTTTGATAATTTAAAAGTTTTTTTCATTGGAAGTATAACTTCTAAAATTTGCAACTATTTATTTTAATTTATTTTATTTTATCAATAATATGACGCGATGTTTGGGTACTGTACCCTATGTTGCTAACTTTCCACTGTATCTGTAACTGACTGTCGCTACAGATACAGATGCTTATATGTATGTTTCAATGCGTCAATATCCAATACCGATCCAATACCAATCCATATACCGAGAAAAAATGGTGACTTTGGTTTACATGTTACCGTGTTTAGGTCAATGTTGATGGTTCTGAGGCATCTACTGGAAAATTTTCGTCGACAATTTCCTCGTTTTCGCGATAGTAAGTTTGTTCGCAAGGGTAGTCAGGTGCGTTTTCGTAGGGATCAGATTCGTACTGTTCCTGGTCCTCTACGTTGAACAGTTCTTCAACAATGATGTCCCGAGGGTCAGTGCTTTTGAAGAAATTGTTTTCATTATTAAATCTTCGAGTAAAGTTAGAGTTCGGTCTATGTCTATATCTAGCCGAATGCGTTGTGGATATCGACATGGGAGTTGGTTTCTGCTGTGAATTGTTTGTCTGATTTCTATTATTATTACTATTGGAATTGTTTCCAGATTGGGGAGGTTTCCTAAATACATTGATAGGACCACTTGGGAATGGAGTTCTATTCGGTAATGAGAAATATGGCCGAGTAGAAGTATTCGAACATATTTGCGGTCTTGGTTGTTGGTAGAAATGGGGAGCAGGTGCAGCAGTGTAATGCGTTTTCTGGAGCGTAGAATGTTTTGTGGACTTTGAATCGTTTCTTTGGCGAACAAAGTTTAGGAACTTCACCTGTTGTTTATAATTATCGTGATTACGCAGTAAAACTAAACAGTCTTCTAACGAGGCGGGCGATTTGTACGCTAGGAATGATCGGTAGGGCTCTAGGAGACCTGCTTGGAATGTATTTAATGTTCTCGTATTATACATAGATGTTTTATATATTTTGATATTATTATCTGCTTCCCTAATGTTGACGTGTTCTAGCAGATGCTGTAATTTTGATTTTATTTTTCGTAATATGACTCATACGTTTCGTTATGCGATTGGTAACAAGTTATTAAATCGTTTTCTAATAACGTTTCGTTTCGTTGGTCTCCGAACCGGTTCAATAATGCGTCTTTGATCTGTGATCATCTTGAACAATTCGCGACTACTATTGGATCTCTAGCGGCACCTATTAATTTAGAGCAACAAATCTCATACAATAGTTTATTATGCGTGCAATTTTCCTGACCTACACTATTGTTTCTATAGTTAGTAAGTAGCTTTTCACATTGTTGTATGAAATATGAAAGATTTTTACTTCCTCCTTCATATTGAAGAATGGTTTCTTTGGCAATGTTTAATTCCGTGTAATTTATTGACATCGTCGGGTCTAAATGTTCGATATTTCTCGCTATCGGCGATCTATCGCGGACAATGCTCATAACGTAACGTGCAGCTGTATGCGTAAAAATAAATAGGAAAAGGGTAAAAACTTACCGGAGTAAGATCGGTGCCAACAGCATTATCTTCTTCAGCAATGCCTGACGCTTTTCTTTTTGTCGAAAAGGAGTTTCGGTTTCTCGAGTGGGTGATGTTGACTCGGTGCAGGTTCCAACGCTTCGTGGAGGTGAAAGTCGTCGCTGTAGGAAGTCTCTCGCAGAGGTTGTTCTTCGCATTTCAGTTGTCCAGTGGTCGAGATTCGGGATACCTAATAAAAATTGGCAAATTACCGACACTGTATTTTAAACGAGTCGTTTGGGATATCCTGTTCGCAGTGCCAATTAAGTTATAAGTTTTGCAAATTTGCTTCTTAAAAAATATTTATTTATAAATGAGCTTTACAAGTACACAACTTACTAGCTAGATGAACAGGTAGTAAGGTAGTAGGTAACTAAACTATTTTGCCGTTTTTGGGCAGTAAATATACGGGCTACCTTAAGGGTCAACCTTGCTGAAATATTTAAAAACACAAATTTCTTAAAACAACTTTTACGTAAGTAAAAGCTAATGGCTTTTTGTAATTATAGTATAGTTAGCAGTAACATAATTATATGCTGAAAGGGCGCCACGTAGTCAGACTTTTTAGCTTCTTTGTTTACTTAATCAAACGGTGTTGACTGAGTGAAGAGCTAAATGAGAACAGGTCGAAAAGCCATGTGTCAACTGTTTTTAAAACCTCGTACCGTAAAGTAGGTTACATAGGGTCTAACTGATAGCAAAATTGGGAAATACACAAAGAGTCGTAAAGTGATGGTTAGAATATTGAATCCCGAGAACTTGGTTGTAACTGCCAGAACTTACAATGTAAGTAAAGAAACGAAATATTTAAGGTTGTTTATGCCGCAGATGTTGTCTATAATTTTAAACATGAAATAATTTTCTTAAAATAAAAATTATTTTGCGCTATACAAAGGGTAACAATACCGACACTTAATTTCAATCAAGTTATTTCTCAAGCCCATCAGGAGAACCGCCTAAGAAAGACAATTTCTGATGTATATATTTGTAGACCAGATTGATGACATTCTGTATTATACATAGAGGAATACTTTTCTAGAGCTTTCGTTTCATACATCCGTCCATGATATACGGCTGGTATGTTTCATATTTTCGGATTTCTAATTGAGTGTATAATATTTAGTTTTCCGGATTCTCGACATGTACAAATGCTACTGAAGAAGAAGGATGTTAGTCGTAGCTGTCGCTCAGAAATCTTTTACAATTAGTTTGTGGAATAGTTGAATTCGCTTCGAAACTCCAAATCACTTTTGAGACATTTTAAATGTCGTCCAGCGAACCTTTCTTTGAAACTTTATTTTTAAGACTTTTGTGATAATTTTTCATCACTTAAGTCGAGTTTGCGCTTTGTTTTACTTCTATTGCATATATTTGACTGGGAAATCTTAAGTTTAATCTCTTTACTCAGATAGTGGATTTCCTCATAATGCTTTCTTATAAAACGTGATGGTTTAATGTCTTTTTGATTATTGAGACAGTGTTTTTTAGTAGTTCCAAAGTAATTTTCAGTCACCGCGTTACTCATTCTGTTGGTACCAGGCATTACACAACTCCGTAATGGACAGTACGGTAGGTATTTTTTTAAAACGATGTTGAAGATGTCATTATTGTAGTAGACATTTTCAGTATTCTCAGTAACACTGATCATGTCGTATTTATTTATGTCAAATATTTCCTTAAAATTATGGAAAAACGGGCTACTTGCGTAAAGGCTTTTCTCCGTTGAATCATTGAAGTGGTCGTTCTGCTACAGGAGAAGGAATTCTGTATCATGGTATGCTACTATAGTTTCATTCAAATTGTTTTTGACAAAACTAATAAAGAATGCAAAGCATTGCGAGCAATTGCATTATAAACAGGTGAACTTAGTAGTTTGTCATATATTTGAACCAAGTACCTGAAACCTGAAAACAGTGATACATTTTAGATTGACAGCACCTCCAATGAGCTCTTCCTTATTTTTAGCCAAGTTATATCGTTACTGATATTTTTTATAAAATGCGTACAACAAAGATGAATTGTTACCAACTCCTTGTGTTTTCTCTCATCCTCTGGAACAGATTGATTACTGCATACCTTAAAACATACGTTCAATTATTCTAACAGCGTTGTTTGGTTAAACGCTTTGGAAATTGCATGTGAGTTTGTAAAACTAAAACCGGTAACAACCCCTTTATATTCTTCGTAAAAGTATCGAAAGCCCTGTAAAAGTTTAAAAATCAAATTAGAATCATGCTGCGACGACAACATACTAAAAACTAGAAAAATTCTACCAATGGTTTGTAAATGAATTACACCTGCATACAGTAACATTCGTTTCTTTTCTTTGTATGCATGTCGCACTATGTTTCCTGTAGCATCAAAATGAACGTACAAATCTTGCTGTTTAAATATAATAGTGAACAATGTCACTTCCCCATATAACTATGAACTGAACGAAATACATACACATATTTCCTTCATAAAATGTTTATAATTTGTTTGCATTTTTACGAGATCTAAGACATCATCTCTATCTTTATTAAACTGCGCAAGCGATTCTGATCGAATGTTTCTAATAGTGCCATCTGATTTAATGCTATTTAAGGTGAACGTAACTTTAGTAATAGCGTAATTACACTGCAATAAAGTTTCCCTCTTAAAAAGAGAAGGTTTCTGAATTAATAACTTTTGTTGTGTCAATTTCCTGTCAATACCTTTTGCATAACCTTACAACAACGTTTTTTTATGATGAAAATTGATAGAATTTTTATAAATTGATCCTATTTTATTGCCACTATTTTATTTATTACAATTAATTTGAACTTCTTGCAGCCAGAATGAATACATTTTACATAAATAGCAATTTTCGAAGATCTTTTTAAATACTTATTTGAAGGCGATAATGCAAATGTAATTTACATAAGAACTAATATATCTTCTGAAACAATAAGGATAAACATTCCTTACTAATTTATTGTTTTTCAACAAATTCCTCCATATATTGTCGTCAACATTGAACGTGCCCTCCAATACTTTGCAATGTTTAGATCCTAAACTCACTGCACGTAGTGAATTATTTGAAGTGGTTGGTAAAATCTTAGATCCTGGAAGGATACTTTCTAAATTTGAAATAAACTGGTAACTGTCGTTGCTCTCTAAAGAAATTGGATACTTAGAAGAAGTGTTATTTGGATCTTGACTTTGATTTGATTGATTAATAAGTAACTCTTGATCATCATCGCTTACACTAGCAAGTATTATAATAATGACGGCGGCGAATGTAAAAATTGAGGAAATGATAGCGGATACGAATAGCCCTTATTTACATTGGAAGTTGTAGCAAAATTAAAATTTGTAATAATATGATGCCACCATAAATAAAATTTAATTCTATTTTTGTATATATTTTTTGTTGTCAGTTTTACACATAATTGACCATACACAGACGTCTTGTTTCTGTAATTTACATTATGAATACAATGCAAAAGATCGCACAAAACAATTTTAATATCTGTCTCTTTCAAATTTCTTTCCCTAAAGCTTAATGACTGAAAAATGTTTTTAAAACTTTGATCTCGCTTTACTGACCTAATTATAGTAGGTACTACAAAATAATTTGCATTTGTTACTAGAAAACTTAAGTACAATGCTTCCAAATATCTCGTCATCATTGGACAGATTTAGAAGTATCTTATAGTTATCTGTAGGCATTGCACTTTTATTGAACGCCACTATGTTTTTGATAACCCCCTTATTCCTCTCCTCCGTGTTATCAAGAGACAACGAAAAGAAAGGTATTAGTTTCACGATGACATAAAATAAAATAGTAAATATTATTCTCAGGAAATAGTAATAATTGTGACTTATCTGTTGAATATTGAAACATGATAGACAAAATTTTGGATAATAATCCAATGCAAAAACTACTACCTCGATGAATTTACTTTAAACCACTGTGATACGTAGACTAACGTACTATCTCTGTCTCTTGTAGATATTTCATCTGACTAGGGTTGTAAAGCCGTATATCGTTTGTTAATTATTTTGTAAGATGTTTTACAGATAGCACAGTAACATTAGTTAACACAAAATAATCTTACAGATAGATAGGTTTCTGATAGAACCGTATCGACCCAACGATTATTTGGAACTGAAAGGTAATTTAAAGAGATGTCCCTTAACAGTTAGGTCTAACGATAGTTATTATTAAGAAACCGTAAAATTGACGATGAGAAATTTATATATAAGTACAATTACAAACAATGTACAAAGCTATTCAGGTTTACACTTTTATGATAGAGATATCCCACAGCTGCTTCCAGAAACCTACCCCAATAAAACTATTACAAACCAAGAACTATACTGGAGTTTCTGTTGATGTTGTTATAAATTTCAAAACATATTGTAAAGAAATCGGTATAATACTGTAATGGCTCTCTTCAATAAGGACACGACAAATGCGGTTAAAATATTTTATTGTAGACTAATTAAAATTACAAATGTCTTACGGCTACTGGCAGCTACTAACTTCTTAATCTATTGGGTGTTGATTGCGCAAGTTCAAATACAAAATCAATTTGTTTGATAAAACTACCTTCAAATTTGTGGCCATAAGTGGCCAAAGTTTTCATCATTAGAGGCCATGATTTCTGGGACTCCTTAAAACAACATAGTCTTTTCAGTAAATCGGCACATCCACACCACTTGCAAAAGTTGCAACACAGCATTAATAAAACTATAAATCCGACCACGGATAGAGTTAACGTAAACCAATCTGTCTTGACTCGTCTTCAGTATTTAATTTTACTGTTGATAATGCACATGAGTATAACACTTCGAGACTTTGGAAAAAATCGTTAACTGACTCTTTGGGGTATTGCCTAGAGTTATTTAATTCGTCAATTATTTGGGCATAATGTTCGTTATCTTGGTACAGATCTTTTAATTTATTTTTAAGTGCGGGCCAATCTGAAAATTGCTGTTGTGCTAGTTGTTCTTTAACACGTCCAGAAATTTTTACTAAGATGTAATAAGTATAGGAGGTATGTTGTGTTTCTGTAACTAAATCATAAACATTATTACAATCTGCTAAAAATTGTCCTATTTCGTACCTATTTCCATTAAATTTTCGAGGAATTAGTTTACATAAAAATCCTCCAAGTAAAGTACAATTGAATTTCTGCAGACGTTTATTGGGTGATTTTTCGTGTAATACTGACTCGATATGTTGTGTTCAATATAAAAGAGACACAACAAAACACAAGAGACAACACACACCTAGATCTAGTAACTTATAGTATAAAAGTGAATTTTTATTGTGCTATGCATTGATGCATAGCATTGCATTGATTAGTCCGTGTCGCTTGCGACTTGACCTAAGTAGTGATGTATGATAGTGTTCTTCTTATTGAGTTGAGCTTTAATTAAATTCAGGGATTGGGAACAATAGAAATTTATGTAATAATTAAATTAAACTTCGCTAGCTCCTTATCATATATAGAAATTTATGTGATTTGATTTCTTTCTATTCTCTAAACGTGAAAACATAATTAAAGATTTTCGTTAGGAATGTTCCTTGAGTAACGACTTTCGGTTAAATATGAAATATTAAGATATGATAACAAGGTTAATTTATTATTCGAAATTTTTGCAGTACCTAGGAAATTGTAAAAGATACCACTGGATTTATCAATTTGAGTAACATCGCAACTAGGAATTATGGCTAGTTTCGGACATAGAAGGGCTATTAGAATCAGTATCAGCATCTAAAATAAAAGGTTCCAATAATTTTTTATGATGCCCCATACTTTTGCGTCATATTTCTAGTTCAACTGTCAAATTATCGAAAACCTGTGAAATTTTGCAAGTACCTGTTTTTCAAAGACACGAAAGAATTATTGAAATTGCGAATTCTACTGGAAATGATTTGTGCCTGCGATTTTAATAAGGCTTGAGTTTGTCGATTATCATTCACCATTGCATGAATACTATCAGAGTAATACTTTGCATCTTCTGCATCAGGTGTACCAGTCAACCAATTGAGTGCGGTGGATAATCCATTGATTAATCCGCGTCGTTTGCGACTTGACCTAGGTAGTGATGTATGATGGTATCCTTCCTATTTATTTCCTTTAATTGAGCGTTAATTGACTTCAGGGATTGTGAACAGTAAGAACATAATGAGATAGACTTTTGATAGGAATTTTCCAGTAAATAACGACTTTCGGTTAAATATGAAATATTAAGATGTGATAACAAGGTTAATTTATTATTTGAAATTTTTGCAGTACGTAAAAGATTCAAAAGGTTTCAATAAATTTTTGTGATACCTGATCCTTTTGTGTCCTATTTCTAGTTCAACCGTTTGATTATCGAAAACTTCCGTAATTTTGCAAGAACCTTTGAAATTAGGAGCTAATTTCTTTGACAGTCTTGGATTGGATGACTTCTTAGTTAAATATACTTTATCACATTTTTTAAAATCAATTGTATGAATTTTCTTATTATAATACACTTTAGTAGCTTGTTTGACTTTATTATATTTTCTCTCGCTGCATTTAACTTATGTTGAAGAAATTTAGCATAATCGTCGTATGTGTAATTAAGTTTAGGCTCTTGTGTTATGGTTGCAGGTAGATAAGGTTTGGTTCCAAATAATAATTCGTAGGGACAGTAATTGGTAGATTTGTATACTGATCTATTATAAGAAAACATTGCGAAATGAACATATTTATTCCAGTCTGTTTGACTGGGTTTTATATAATGCTTAAGATAATCTTTTAGAGTTAGGGGTGACCGTTCGAGGGCACCGTTTGTTTGAGGGTAATATGGCGTAGTTGATACATGCTTGGTTTTAAATACATGTATTAGTTACGTCTTTAATTAATTGTGACATAAAATTTGGCCCTTGATCGGTTAATATAGTTTTTGGTATGCCGAAATAAGTAATCATTGTTGTTAATACGTAAGTTTTCGATTCATGATTTGGAATGGGTTCGGCAATACTATACTTGGTGAGATCGTCTTGTGCCGTCATGATGAATCTGTTTCCATTTTCAATAATTGGCAATGGGCGTACAATGTGGCTAGCTTTTCAAATGGCTTTTCTGAAGTACTTGTAATTTCCATTGGTTGTTTGGTAGGTTTAAGATTGGTTTTATTAATCTGACAAGAATTGCAATTTTTACTATACGTTCTAATATCGGTTTTAATAGTGGATCAGAAATATGATTCTTTAATGCGAGAGTAGGTTCTTGAATAGGTTATTGAACCTGCAATGTCCAGATAGTTTTTTAGGTGTTACCGTGTTGGTATTGAACATGTTAATATTGTTGTTCTTAAATATAAATTTTAACATTTCATAGAGTTGGGGACTTTTGATATTTTTATGATTATCTGGAAGAATTAACACAAAGTCGTAATTCTTTATGATTTTTTTTAAATTTTGCAAACAGTGAACATATCCTTATATTCTAACTTGTTAAAATGTTGGCAAGTGCCGAAAAAGAGGAATATTGTCTGGTTAGAATTGATTAGTTTAACTACTTCATTAGGAGAAGGATAGAGATTTTCGAGAGAGAAGGTTGTTTTGACATAATCCGAATAGATATTTGCTTCATCTAATTGTAAGTTGTGACCAGAACACAACATTATGTGCCGGTTCGTTTTGACGAGGGTCGAAGATTATCTCCATTTCCTCTTCGTCTTGTGTTGTTTTGCCTGGTGTTGCTGTTGTCCTATTTACTTTTACGTCTTATACTGCGCTTATGTCTTCCTAAATTTTGACCCGAAGAGCACCTAAAAACACTTCTTGTATTACCTGATCTAAACGATTTGATAAAAAAAGGCTACTGGAAACTCTGCGTTTTTGTGGTCCTTTATAAGTACTATTGTTAAATCATTTCCTCTTCTATTTGTTCCATGTGTGCCATCCATGCAAATTTTGTTGGGAAAATTCCGCAGCTTATCTTCCATTGTTGAGTTCATAAACCCTAGGGCAAAATCTTCTTTCTTTAAAACATCATGAGTTTCGCCTATGACAAAACCATCACCAATTTAAATCATGTTACTTCCACCTTCCTTCACAGTTTTTTTGAAAGTATACTATTAATAGTATACTTTCAAAAAAACTATGAAAACTCTTTAAACTAAAAAAATAGGAATTCTGATTAACGTAACCCTAGGCAAATATAATACAAACATGAATGTTAAATAAACTTAAATAAATTGAAACTATGATAAAATAATATAACTGCCTTGTTCTAACGAACAGATAAGACGGTTAAATTGCAGAATACAATATAACAAGGACAAATGTAGTGTTAACGAAATAATATGCGAGCAATAGAACACATGTAAATTGCCAAGTAAAGCACAAAATACCCGACAACGAATTTTAACTGAAAATTCTGACGCATGCGCATAAGCTGCGGTCTCCTGTTCTTTTTAGTGTAGTCTTAGTGGGAGTACCTTTAAGGCTCTATTTTCACTCCTAACGAGCACATCCTGTACTAACCAATACTAACGTCGACTGTGTGTGTGTTTACCAGTATATTTACAAATAAATTGGATAACAGAGGGAATTAACAGTACCAGTTGTCGATCATACTGCGAGATGAAAGAAGACAACAATATACAAAATGAGATAGCACGGTCGTGACTTTTGACAAATGTTGAGAAAGAGGGAAAGGGGTATAAGCATGGTACAAGCAGGTAGAAGGTAATATAAAGTAAATGCGAATTACAGTAATTGCTACATGCATACTTACGTACTTACTTACTGTTCTGTGATCAGTAGTAGATATAATATATACTAACTAAGAAAGCAAAGGCTACATTAAATACAACACCGAACATAGTTCAATACGCATACGTCGATAGTCCGATATTGGAGGAAAAATTTAAAACAATACATCTGAACTTAGAACGGTACAGGTCAATAAAGATACGCATAAAAACACATTTCAAAAGGTATAAGTAGATTACCATGTGCAAAGAAGCTTGGATCTATTAAAAAGTTGTAAAATTTTGTTGTATCATGTTTTAATAAGAGGTATAAATATGAAAATAAGTAAGTTTTTAATTTTTTCTGAAATGCGTGAAAGTCTAAACTATTTACAAAACACGAACAATCTTCAATTAAAAACTTCTTTGCAGAATCCAGGTCAATTTCTTGGTCAGGTTTTCTCTTTTCTTAAAAGAATTGTTGTATTTCTTCTTTATGGTAACTTTTAATTTGGGAATTATGACCTTTTGATAAATGCTTGGCCACTTCTAAAACATAATTATTTTCTCTAGCTTGCTCCTAAAGACAAACCAGATGTATGTTTGCAAATATGTACTTGTTTTTACCGCATATTGTTGACATTCGCATCTATATCGATGATAACATATCTTCTGCAGATATTTGCCATTCTACCTCACAGAGTTCATTATAATTTACACTATAGATGTTTTCTCAATTTGAAGACTTCACCTGAAACAATCCAAAACTTACCTCTGTTATTAAATTCTTCTCTTTCATTTCTTCTGCACTGTTATGAGCTTTTATAGTGATTTTATCTTCATAATTATTTGCGTTTGGTCTTTCAATCTTATATGATATTCTACAGTTACATTTGATCTCATTTTAATAATTGTAGTCTTCAGTAAATTATTCAAATTTTCCAGTCATATTAGTATTTATAGCAGCGTTCAATCTGAAGCAATGCGCGCACATACTTATCCTTTCTTCATCCCCGAAAATAATGCGTAAAAGTAACAAATGAATATGATTTTGAAGTGATAGTCAACAGTTATTTGCATATACTTTTTTAAATAATTCAAAAAATCTATTTCTCCCGCTACCTCCGGCTTAAGAAAATATGTTCTACTTAATTCTTCAAATCTATCTAATCTTGTTTCGTTTAAAATTCGCTTCAATTCATTCTTCATTCCCTTTTTCATGTCCGGATCCCAGATTTTATTTTTTTCTTGAATGTTCCAGTTTTTAATAAGATGCCATGTGCACAAAAGTCTTCTTGTCCCATTACTTTCACCCATGCATTGTAATATTTTGGATCATCGTCACTCATAAAATAGTCTGGTAACAAAAACCGTTTAAATAAACGAATCCAGAGCAATAATGAATCGGTATGTATACTAGTTTTGGTAGAGGAGTTGATTGTAGAGGATATAATTAGAACATCACCTAACTTGAGAGGTAACTTAAAGATATCATGGCCTTAACCATTACAAAATAAAATAGGCGCGTAAAAGTTTCGTAAATATTCTTGGACATGCGCGTTGAACAATGTTCGGAGTTGTATTTAGTGTAGCCTAGAAAGCAATATCTAAGATTTTAATACTAACGGGTGGCTACGTGCTTAATTTTTAAACAGTTAACTGCACAGCTGAATGCCTAATAAAAATACGATTAATTGAGAGAATTAACTCTGTTAATAAGGCAAAAATGTTATAACAACTGTATGAGAAGATACAAATAGTTACAATTGGTAACGTTTGAAAAAAATTGATGATATGAAACAGTTTAATGAAGGACCAAGGAATATTATTTGTAGAACTCTGACGACTACATTACAACTGTATTAGAAGTATTAATAATTTGTAACTATTGTAATGCAGCGGTACTATGCTAACCTACGCCTACGGTTGCATAATTTGGTGGACTAAAATTACACAGAAGCAAGCGTTTGCAAAACCCACAAAGGTTCAGAGCTTAGCGTGCCGGTGTATTACTGATGCCGCAAAAAGCACGCCAACAGCTGCTACGGAGACCATGCTAAACCTGCCCCCGTTGGACATTTATATAAGGAGGAGGCAAGAATAGGGGTACATAGACTGAAATGCGGTGGAAACTGGAGAGCCCAGAATACTCCGGGGCATGCCAGAATAACCACTGAGATTACAAACGCTATCTTCGAAATGGGCTGTGATACAATGATTCCCAAACTCTACTTTGATAAACCCTTCAAGGTTGTCTTAGATTGAGATGAGTGGAAAGAAAATCAGAAACCTGGATTCCCAACCCAGATCTGGTATGCAGACGGGTCAAAGAGAACCAGGTTCTGGGGCAGCTATATATGGGGAAACCCTGAATCATGAAGAATATATGATATTAGGGCAATATACCACCGTGCAGCAAATGGAAATACCAAGAGGTCAGCTAATTCATATCTTATCGGATAGTCAGGCGGCCCTAAAAACCCAGTGCATAAATCAAATCAAATTAATGCAGAGGTATAAAACAGTTCAATTAAGCATCCAAGAATATTGCGCACGAAGCCCGAGTTAAATATATTAGTAGTTAGAAGTATTAACAATTCACAGCTTTTGTAGTGTAGATCCTTTGTTCTTTATATACATGACCTATTATTGAGAAATTATACTTCACTAAAAAGAGGGAATTTTAAAATACAAGATTAACATTAACAATGTACCCAAATAAATATGTATATGTTGTACAATTTTTCTATATATTTCAATTAAGTTAAATGGCATAAGCTAAATCAAATTTACATTATTTGTATTATCTGCTGGATTGATAACACACCTCTACTATCTTAATATTTAATACAATCTTCTTTTTTCCTTGCAGATTAAT
This sequence comes from Popillia japonica, assembly GCA_004785975.1. NCBI lineage: Eukaryota > Metazoa > Arthropoda > Insecta > Coleoptera > Scarabaeidae > Popillia > Popillia japonica. The sequence continues at coordinate 3,166 of SMLS01070626.1, read as the reverse complement.
TTAATTTGTATACGTATTTTTATGAGCTTTATGTACTTATCTTATGTTGCTGATACTTTTTTCCACTAAAGGTCCACTAGGTCAAGGTCAGGCTTAATTCAATTAAAGATCAATTTATTCCAGAACGTTTACAATTTATTAGGTTTTCGTTACACAACTTGTTCAGTGGAATAAAATTGACATTTAATTCGTGTCAATTAATCAATCGAATTAAAAGTGTTATAAGGTTCTATTTACAAGGATGTCTAAAGAGAAAAGGCAAAATGCACACAATACAATATACATATGTATGTATATGTACGAGCATATTAAAATAGCTGAGTCTTGAGATAGAATTCTCTATATCTATTGGCGTGTATTACAACAGAAACAAGTTTTTAAGTGAATCTGTTCAAAACAATGAAGCCAGATAAATAATAAATGTTGGTGCTTTTGGATTAACTCACATTTTCTAACTACATTATTGCATTTTAAGTACACAATAATATGCATCTATTCACTTTTATACTAAAATCATTAAATTATATTCAATTTCAATTCCATTTATCTTTATTCTGGTATTTCTAACTTGTTTCAATATAAATATCAATGTAATCATTTGCAAATCTTCTTTTCATTGTAAAGCATGTAATCAAGAAAGTACGCTAATCCTGCAATTAAGGAACCAAATGCCGAATTACTCATTATCATAGAATATTCCCAAAACTTCCCTATTAGCTACCTCTATTATTAGAATTTTACGACTTCAAATTACCTCCCCCTACTCTCCCGAAATTTATATATACCACCATTACTTAAAAATAGAAGACATTCATCAATATACTCTCAGTAAGAATTCATCACCTTGCCTATGTTTAAGTGTAATTATATGTGTAAATAAATCTGTAAACTCAATAGTGCTTGTGAATTACTTCGAATAAACAGTTAGTGCGCATCAAGATCATCGATCGGAAATATCAACATCCTAGATTCTGGACGTAAAATCAGTATGAAATTTTGCCAGGCCCCGTATCTCTGTTAAAATTTACATGAAAATCGCCGCACACCACCAGGAAACTGCATTTATCAAAAGAAATTAGAAGGTCCTCTAGCGAATGTTGAAAGCTACGTGCGTTTCCTCAGGATGCGCGATAGACCCCAACCAGTGCTTGGTATAAATACTAACACCCCCAACTTTACAAGTTTTCTTGCAGTACACACTAGACAAACTATGACCGTCGATTGTGATTGCCTGCGCTTCATCATCTACACACCAATGCTCCGAGAAACACAACACGCCCGGAAAATTTAACTCACGAATCAACACTTCCAGTTCACTAACCTTGTTGGTGCTTTTATGTACGCCTGCTACGGATGTAGGTGATGTAGGTAATTGGTTCGTAAATGTAAAAAAGTTTGCTGTAAAGTTGCAATTTCCATCGGTTGCTGATTTACTGATTGTCGAAGTGTAACCTGCGTTGGTGACGTACTCTTCCCTGTCAACGAATATTCATGGCAAATTCTTTGTGGAATAACGATATCGGACAAATAATTACAAATCCTTTTCTTCGTAGACGCCCTAAAATGGATACCATCTCGTGTATAAGTATTAGTTGACAACAGATTATTTACACAGAACACCTCCACATGACTGTGTGTCCTGGCTGAGTAGTACATTTTATAATTTATATGCTCAATAATTTTGTCTGTTTTGCCGTCATCGCATCTGAACGGAATTGTAAATAGTATCAAGTTAGTGTTCTTAGTAGTATCCATTATTTTGCAGAAACTTTCAACAGTTTGAGATATCTTGAAACTATCACAGCAATCATCAATGTCATTTGATCCTCCTAATACAATTACATAGTCGGATTTTCCGAAAATTTCTATCTCAGAACGCAAGTTATCGATCACCCCATTAATGCTTGCATTTGGTTTAACTATGCCAGTTACCACAGCGCCTGTATCCCTTACATTTGACAGTAACTTACTTAGGTGACGTCCATGGCTATCACGCAATAATAAGATATTTCGCCGATGTTGCTTATACAATTTGAAATTTTCAGAAGATCGTCTATCAGACTGCGAACCTGTTTGAGTATTTTGCTGAGTTTTATGTATCAGAGACGGATTATCTGTAAAAGCCCCAGTTTCTGAGCATTGATTGATTTTAGGACATCTTTCTGTGTGTACCTCTGCCGACTTACACACTATATTTTGTCTCGCAGATAACGATTTATAATGTCATTCAGTTTAGTTATGGTTATGTCCGAAACTCTTAATTTATTTTCTAAAAAGTCAATTTTATTTGATAGTGTTTCATTTGTTTCTGTGTCTGCTATTTTACTTTCGGCTTCCGCTAATTTATTTCGCAAATCTCGTACAATTTCCGGTAACTCGCATGTTTTTATATTCACACTCACGTCAGCATTCTTCTCTTCATATTTTAGACTTATATAACTGTTATTCATTTGCCTTTTCAAATCTGATTTCGTTTCCGTCAGCGATTTTTGATCTTTAATTTCCCCTTGTTAATACACTGTAATCTCGTCGTTGGTTTAGTAGACATTTTGTTTCTGATATAAATATACAACAGCGGTTGTAATTTTAAGAGTATCTCGCTTTACATAAATACGTAAGAAAAATGGTTGACCTTTTTCCCAGTTGTTGAACACGGACGTAGATATATCTTAGCAATTCCAAACTTCCAGTCTAATTTTTCCGTTCTTTACAATTTCTATAACAATGTAATTTTGTTATGACATTCTGGATATACCCCGGAATAGTTAGATAAGTATAATTTTAAATTTATAAATTTTACTTTTTTGCGAATTTAAATAGACAGTTGGGGCGAGTGACACAAACGACGTACACCGTACACATACCACACACGTTTTGCTTTTGTTGGACACAATGGATATGTTTTCGTCAAATACCGTCAAATTCCCGGTTTTCTGTCCTGGAATTCAATGTTGCTAAATTCTATGGACAATCGTTTTTTACTCTTCTTCATAGTTGGCAGTTAGTTGATATTCATGATGTAGGTTGGTTATCTGTGGTATACTGCAAAACCAGTTGTCCATCATAACATTGCGATATGATCCTCTTATTGATTCTACTAAATTTTCAACAGAATGATCTACACCTGGTGTATTTTCTGGTACAGTTTCCTTACCAAGATAAGGTA
>ML219004.1:48759-67798 GCA_004785975.1 Popillia japonica | reverse complement strand
CCAACATGAAAATACTAACGTGCAGTAAGCAACTACTTGAAGACGGGGATCATCGCATGAATTACGAGACCGTTATACTCGTAGACCTGGCCACAACCACACAGCACCATTATAGATTCATGCCTGAATGACTAAAAATGGCAAAAAATCCCAGCAACCACAGTAAAAAAAAACCATTACAACAATAATATTATTATAGTGTTAATGTTCAATTAGTCAGTCACTTTTGTAATCAACAACTGTTATTACAAGTTTAATTACTTAATTACACTTTGTAGATATAGGTACATACATGAAATTTGAGTTCTACAATTATGTCTGCAGTGGAAAGAAGTTTCAAAATTTTTATGCTATACAACGAAACATTTAAACATTTTAATCAAGATATACCTACTTAATCAAATATTTTCAAAAACATAGTGCTTTGTTTTTTCAGAAAGTAACGCATGTCTTTATAATTGCTATAAAGTAAAAGTACATAGCAATTAAAATACACAATTTTCTAAAAACAGACTTTTATTCTCAAACACAATCATACACCTCTGTTTATCGCCATTGGGTGTAAATTTGGTTTCTAAATATGCACAAGTAATCTCAAAATAACATTTCGGATATTAATAATTTATGCACATTTTTCCCATATAGGACGTTGTTTGTATAGTAAGTAGGTACTGCATAAAACTAAAGTTATATTCTAATAGTCTATAGCCGACTTCAGCAAATTGAATTGTTACACGTGTACAATTTGATATCCCACGCTATGTGGACATCTGACCCAGGATATGATAACACTAATTACCATCCTAATTTAAAACATAGACGATATATTTGTCGGAAAAACAAGACATACAATAAGACTCTGAAAATAAGTATTGTTTGGACATTTCATAATAATATTTATCACTGGATGTTAATTGTATAAACCGTTAATTAAAATAATTAATATGCATATGTACATACATACGTTCACTTACGCAGTTTTATTTAGAAGATAAGATTTTATTTTGAACTAGTATTAGTAAGCATCATTTGCCCTCAAAACAAACTTAAAACAATAATACTACAATTTTGCTTATTAGGTATATTGCCTTCCTCTTATGGCATAATTAAACTTAAAGAGAAATATTTATGGTTAACTGTAGATTCGTTTCTAAGAATTAGCTGTATGCAGGTGATCATGCGAAGTGTAATAACTAATACGCAGAACACTGTATCGCTATTCGTTGTTGCTTCACTGTATGCAGTTTGAATTCGGAGATACACCACGAAACACTGGTTTTGATCAGTTGCGTTATGCCGCATGGAGAATAATTGTCAGTTCTTGAGAGGCAGCGTATAATCGACTTAAGAGATTGTGGAATGACACAAATTAAAATTGGTCAAGAACAAAGTCTCCGTAAAATGTTGTGACTGCGTTTCTACGAAAGGCTGTTGAAAACTATGCGAAAAACGCCAATTAGGGACGCCAGACTTTGATAAAACCAAACAGGTAGCTCTGCGAGAAATTTCATCAACATGGTTTTCTTCTTAGCCCATTGTTAGGAAAATTACCCTAAAATTTGATCCGAGCCCTGACAGGATATGGATTTCAGTAGGAGGCCGTCACAAATACTTCAAAATGCAAAAAAAACTTTTACAAAAGCCTCACATTAAAAATATACTGTTTTGCAAAAAAAGTATGTTCATTGCGGAGAATGCTTTAACCATGTAATTTTCAATGATGGAAAGAAATTAGATGGATCTGGTAGATTCAATAACTACTGGCACAATCTAACAAAGGAGAGAAAAGCTTTGTCCCGTCGTATATTGGGAAGTGGCGGTGTTGTGGTATGGACGGCTTTTGAGAAAGGTACCAAAAGTGAGATAGCTTTTGTGGATGCGGAACTGAGTGCCCAAAAATAATAAGATATTTTAGAGGAACACCCTGTACCTTTAATCACTATAGCCGCAAACGATGAAATCATAATCCAACTTGATACGCACTCATACATATGGCAGCTTCAACAAAAACATTTTTTGAAGATCATGCCATTAAACTTTTGAAATAGCTGTCATTAACCTCTGATCTGAATCCAATCGACAATATTTGGGCGATACTATCTTGAAATGAATACGACCACACGCTACCAAAAATTTAAATCAAGGCAGAATAAAAACGTCGAATTGTAGAAGCTTAAGAAAACGTTGAAGAAGGTGTCTGGAATAAGTTAATTGAAAGTGTAACGCACAAATTATAATTGTTGTGTTTGTAAAAATTCTTATAAAATTGATTGTGTTGAAGTGTGAAGTTTCACCCTTTTGAAGCGCGTAAGATACATTCAAACACTGGTTTTTCGTAGGCTTGCAAAAGGTGTATTCCTTTGGGCAATGACATCAATAGTCTAAAATCGGTAACAGCTTTTCAGCAAAAGGACATAAAAAACCTAAAACAATCCTTAAAGAAACTCCATCCAACTCATTGTCTCTTCTGAATTCGGAGAAGATTATTCAAGAGATAGTTGAACGGTATAAATAATATTTTTGGCTGCAATGAAACTAATTGCAATACTAATAAGTATTGCAATTATTATTATTGCAGTAGATACGGTTGGATCTATAAAATTGATCCTGTCCCGTATTGGCGTATGCGGATGATCTTAAAATTTATAGGTGTATAGCAAGTTGGAATATCGTTCTAAACCTACAGCCTAATACCCAATACATTATTGGCTGGTGTACGATACATAGAATGAAATTGAATGTTAGCAAATGCTGTTTTGTTTCTTATACTCGAAATCGTAATTCCACCGCCTCTGTATTTAGTATAAATGGCAATCCTCTCAAACATCCTCACCGCTAGCTACTATGTGTAGTTCTGCTGACCTTCATTATGATATTTTATTTGGTTCCATTAATGAGATGTAGAATTATTTATCTGCTTTCGTTACTATTTGTCTGTATAGAAGCACCACAGTCCACAGTAGCATGGAATGGATGACGATCAAGAGCCGGCGTTTACTTGCCGTCGGTCCTCCTACGTTTGCCATAAGTCGACTCATCCATCCATCGTGAAGTAATGCGAGCAGCGGTTCCGGGATGGATTCTAGACATGAGGTTTTTCAGTGACTGCAAGCGCTACACACCGGTGATGGGTCTCGTCGCTAATGGTGCATTGAGGCACTTTTCCTCACTCAAAAAAAAATTATTATTCAGAAAAAAGGCAACGGTAATTTTCTTAAATTTTATTGGTTTTCTATGATAATATATACATTTCAATGATTCAATGTAATTAATTTTTATTTTAATAATATATCAAAACAATCGTGCGTAGTTTATCTCGAAAAATGTTTGCAGTATAAATAAAAAATAGTATAAATAAAATTCATCGGCTTGCGAATTAGTTATCACATTAGTTTGTTTTATAAGAATAAATAAAAGCTAAGTTTTGATAATAATTTTATCACCGTTTTGCATTGAATAATAACCTAGTTCTTTGCATTCATCGTCCAAAATAATTTCGATATTTTGCTCTGTGCTACTTATGTACGTTAAATTAGGTCGTTCTGATAGGTTAAATAGCCGCTGCACTAACATTATTAGCTTTTGAATTAGAATAGACGGCGGCAATTTTTTTCTAACTACCCTCTCTTCGTAAATTAATTCGATGTCTATAAGGGATACTTTGATGACCTTCGATGGTATAGTCAATTCAGATTCCTCAGGAACACCGCACTCTATAAAATGTTTACAAATAGAAAGAAGGTAACTCAAACAAGATATACTTATACCTTGTATCAATTCTTCGTATCTGTGATATTTTGCTAGAAATTCTTTCAGTTTATCAGATGTATCGCGGACTGCCAAATATTCTAAACCATACTTTTTAACATAGTCATATTCTGCTCCTCTTCGCTCATCCGAAGCAATAAATGAACCGTTTAAGTACTACAAATAACTATATTTTGCCATTTGTTGTTAAATACCGTCATACTTACTTTCAAATTTGCTATTTTCGCAATAATAAGCTGTGTCCTGGTATTAAAATTTTCGGTTTCTAAAATGGGATTATGAAGAAATTTTAATTCTTCTAAATTCTTCAATTTGTTTAATTCTCCAACCGATTCCCACTAAAAATATCCTCAATGTATAATTATTACCGTAATTACCCGCACCATCAACATTGCAAAATTTCAAAAGACTTTATAAATTAAATAAAACTTTTTTTTGTCGGCCGCATGTAGCTATAATGCCGTCTAAGCTGTATTGCTAATTCACCTATGAATACAGCTTTTATTGCAGTGTGTGTATCTCTGTTCTTTTATGTTTTCTATTCATTAATAGCCTTATGGAAAGATTTCGCCAAAATTAAAGCTACTAACGATCAAGATCGTATTCACGTAGGGTATCAAGTGTTGATAGTGATTGTTGATAGTGATTCAGCTATACAAGCTATTTATAGCTAAAAGATCAATACTTACATCATTTAGTAGGTTGTTCGTTAATATAAGCTTTTTCAGATTAAGAAATAAATTAGTTTTACTATTTTCCTCAAACCTAATACTTTTAAGTCCAATATTTTCAATACTAAGTTGTTCTAACGTTGGAATAGCTCTTAATTTTAAAATTTCATTCCAATCACCTATTGGATTATTCTCTAAATCGAGTACTTTTAAACTCTTAAAATTGTTTTCTAATGGAGTATCCAATTTGTCTATTTTGTTATTTGGTAAGCGCAATTCCTCTAAATTAGGAAATACATGTGACAATTTCAACATCTCAGACCACGTAAGGTTTAAGAAACCACAAATAAGAATTTGAACACTGTCAAAACAGTGTCTCGATATATCTTCAGGTATTTGCAAATTATTTTCGCTGAAAATATTCAATTTCAGTAATTGCCATAACCATTTATACAAAAAAGGACTCACCTTACATTTAGCCAAGTTAAGCTTTTTAACTGTTTACATATATCGAATATCACTAACCAGGTAGAAAACAAATTTTTCGATATGTCTAATTCAGAAATATTTGGGCACAGATTTTCTAAGCTATCTGATTCGCCGCATGAGTATATATTCTGCAGTCGTAAATTAACAACTCTTAGATTGTAGAAATCACTGAAATTAGAGGTTTTCTATTTTATAATTAAAATACAATAGTGGTGTGCAAGACCTGTTAATTTGGCAAAACAATCACTAATTACACCTAACCAGATATTTATAGCAGCACCAGTGATGTCTGGATTCAACAAAAGCTATACAATTCTTAGTCAGGCAAAGCGTGATTGTTGTCATATTTGAAAATTTAATGATTAGCCAAGACTAGTTTCATTATTAAAAAGGCTATTAGCTAGTTAGCTGCATAACGTCGCTGTCTGTTGTTGACCAAGAAATGCATCACGATACATGTCATGTGGTATTAAAGCATTTTCTTTGGCAACACCGTGAAATGCCCCAATAGTAAAACACAAAAATGTCTGTAATAGACGCTCACCGCTATACCAACTTGTCGTTGTATGGTGTAAATGTGCTACTTCCGACCTTCGGCCACTAGAGAGCATGAGTTTGGAATTGTGGAATTAAAGGTCTAGAACGACTTGCATTCGGAGTTGAACTGATGAGACTGAATATGTCGGAACAATCTGGTCCGCTGCTAATGCTTGATCTAGTTTCATTGTACTCGTTGGCATGGTGATTCCGACAATATACCATGCCCGCCTATTACAGGCATAACCCTATAATTTATACTGAAAGGTATGGAAACACTGCTGAAAAACTACATTAGGGAGACCTTCCTACTGCAGAGGCCACTACACCTTAATTAACATGCTTCAAAGTCAGGAAAATCATGTGCCCCACACAAACTTGTATTGAGTAGAAGCACCTATCAACAATCAAGGCATTGTCCTAGTATGCAGAAGGACATACCAGCCAATGAATTAGCAAACAAGCTGGCGAAAAAGGGCTCTGCAACAATATTGACTGGACCAGAACTGCGTTTGGCAGTAACTAAAGACTGCAATATGTGGTGCACTAGCTGAGTGGATTACAAAAATATCAGGTACACTGGAACAACGTAAAGAACAGTTACACTGCAAACGGATAATGGGGCAGCCATCCCAGCACTTAACAGCAGATGTGCTGGCTCTTAACCGAGTACAGCTTACAACAATAACGAGTCTGTTAACAGGACACGATTGTCTAAGAAAATATCTGCAGAGAATTGATATCTTTAAAGATGAACCTATTTGCAGATTATGCAATGAGGAGGAAACAGCTTACCGCGTTGTATCTGAATGCACCGCATTGGAACAATGGAGACTGTCATTGCTGGAACCAAGTAACAGGCCTACAGGAAGGAAATTTACCACACAGGCTATTAAACCTTGTAAGAGGGACTAATTTGTTTATGTAAAGAACTAGGCACAGAATAATACAATAGGCTATATATAGGGCGCGGTGTTGAGATGATGATAATCCATACCCAGTGTTCAATTCAATCCAATCGAGGACATTTTTGCGTTTCAACATTTTCTTTGATATGATCAGCATTTTACTTCACAATTATTGCACAAAACTAAGATGACATAAAAAAGATAGTGACTGAAAACAAAATCTTCTCAATCCACAAAAGTCTTTAATTACACATACAGTTTGTCGAAAAGCACTTTATAATTAGTGTTATTGGTTATTTATACTGTATTTTAAGCAACTACACATCCTTCATAAAAATACACCTGTGATTTGATACTGATACACATGAATAATTTCGTTGTACAATCAGTTGTATTTACACACACTTCCAAACAAGAAATTGTCTTAAAGGTTCTCACAATCACTGGTCTATTTTATTTTAAAGATTAAAATATAGCAAAAAATAATCTACCTTTGCTTGTCAGTAATTTTATCAAATCCTACTAATTTTAAAAAGGGAGCATTGATACTTTGTTGAATACTTAATAATTGTTGTTCATGAAATTTCGCTGTTAATTCATCATCATGTCTTCCATATCGAGATGTTATGGCAGATATTGCAGTTTGTCCTAGTTGAACTTTTTCTGGACGTACAAAAGAACCAGATTTTGGGTGACTGAAATTGTTCTAGTTTACCTAATGTGAATAGATAACTGAAAATATTTTACCTTGCTGTGAAGTATCGTTTACCATTCACATTACCATCGTGTTTTCCTCTTTCTAAATTATCCCAATCAATACCCAACCAAGTAGAGGAATAACCATCTACAGGTCCTATATATTTAATTGTTCCTATACATCCGGAGCATTCAATTCTATCTCCAATATTGGCAGTTTTGTTCTTCAAAGCGTTTTCTAACATTTTCTAACCTAAAAACACAATGGCAAAATACTTTAGAAAAGTAGTATTTCCTATGACTAATTTTATATTACCTGAATATTTTTCTATATCCTACTTTGAAACAATAATTGACAAATGGCATTAACAGCAGTTCAGTTTTTCAGAACTTTGACATTTTAAATTCTATAGGTAACAGAAATTCTCCTACTATACAGTTGTACAGTACACCGAGTTCTATACGTATGCAACTTTCATTTCATCAAAAAATATTTGAACGTTGTTCAATGTTCGAATAATTGCATAGCTTAATACTCTTAAAACTTTGTATAATCTCTTTTCTGAAATGAAGACTAAGAACTAATAAAGGCCTCTTGTTAAGAGATGAGGAAGTTTGGTCTGATGTGCTCTGATTAAATGGATATGTTTTCCAGAATAATTTGTCACTACGTTTTTATGTCAGTGTCACATTGTACAATACTAATGTAACATGTTCTACAAATATCATTTTAATTTGTTATTTAGTTATAAATGTGTAATTAAAAAATATATATTTAAATATATATTTAATATAATAAAGTACATGTAGTAAAAGACAGGAATAAAAAGTCAAAATATCAACAACGGCGCCGTGGCTTAGTTGGTTAAAGCGCCTGTCTAGTAAACAGGAGATCGTGGGTTCGAATCCCGCCGGGGCCTTTGAGTATTATTTTTATTGATTAAATTTTTGAATGAATGTTAGTGTCATGCTACACTTTTACAATAGCAGATTAATGATTTATAGAATTTTACATATTTGTATGAGTTTGATAATAGATGTTCATAAAGCTGCTATTTGGGTTTACAAACAGCGAAAGTTTAAGATATATTTCATAAATTATAAGTGAAGGCATAGACTTAAAATAAGAAGTGGAATCACTGAGAAGTGAAATTAATTTATTAACCAAAAATTAAAAGTAAGCAATCAATTGAAAGATGAATATATGATATGATCTTATTTTAGTAAAGAATTAAGTATTATATTGTCCATTAAATACGGAATAACCTTTCGAGTTCAATTTTCATCTGAGCTATTACTCGCAAAGGAAAATCGTACTTTGTAACCAAATCTGCCTTCTTTAATTCAAACAGCATTTTCAGTTTATATGGAATTTTGCGTAAAATTTTCCAAACCACGGTATACGACACTTGCAATCGCTTGGATATCGCATTTGCACTGTTGATTGCTAGTGGATTACCGCTGGCTATGTCCTAATTTTTATGAAAAACATGTACAACTTGGACATCACTAATTCTTGGTTTTCCTGATCATTGTAGGTTAGTTAACGATCCTCTTCTTTCAAACTGTTGTATCAAACTGCGATACGCTTTCATTTGACACGGCCCCGCTCGAAAAACCATTTCTCATGCAAAACCTTCGTCATACGTAGCGGTGTAATTTCTGCCGTAACATTGAACTAAATCAATTTTTCTTTGTAAATCTATGCTGTTACAGTTTGAGGAGGAACTCAACCTTTACTTGACTATGAATATCCAAATAAAACTCCAAATTGAATTATGTTGTTGTGATAGGTACTCGTATCAACAATTGTAATGACCACGCCTTTGTTTCCCACAGATACAGTTATATTGTAAAAATATTTCTTAAAACTGCTTTGCTGCAACCTAGATAATTCATTCGATCATGTTGAATAACCTGAAAATGACACATGTTTTTGGAAACTATCTAAACAACAAAAAAGTATGATATACCTGAAGTAAATTCTGTCTTTCTTCCTCATTTTTGGTAATTTTACTATTAAATTCTGCAGTAATCTTTACGCCTCTTTCAACAACATCATTAACTACTCCAATTGAGGAAAGAGTTTCAGAGCCTGTAGTATAGCCTTCATGTACTTTACAAGAAACGGGATCTTGATATAAAAAATCTGCTGGAATACTGAATCGCGTGAAAAAAGATTTTGATCGACTGGTGATAACTCTTAATAGGAAATCGGTTTTGAAAAAATACCTCTTTATCTTCTTCTTGCAATAGAGCATTGGCCTAGTCACTTTAAAAATCCGAAATCGTTGAGAGGAGTTTGGACAGCATTTAAGTATGAAATAACAGATATCTTTTATAATAATAATAATAATAATATAATATATGTTTATTTTCCAAACTCATACATACATATGTATAATTTACAAACAAAAAAATATAGATATAATCCAAACTCAATCCTGAAAGATATTGTGATTTATTCTGTATTACTCAGACTTATCTGCTCTTTAAATAAAAATATTTTTAGACACTAGGTTTCGTTTGTTGTCCATTAGGTTCTATGGTAAGCAGCGGGTTACTTAAACTTTATATCGCTTCTTATGTTCTCTTCAAAAAGAAAATGATAACTAACTCTAAGAATTCCCTGTTATCATCTCGAGGAGAATTTTCCAACAAGTTTTTAGATGTAAAGACAAGAATGTGCTTTCTAAGTTCCAATTAACTAACTAACGTTCTACGAACGTAAGTGTCAATTCCAAGTAAAAAACTTGCTATTATCAATGGTTATCAAGTATTCTTGAAATCGTTTGAATGTGCCTATATCTGGACCAGTCTGCTGGAAAATTTCAATTCTTCAAAGGCAGCTGCAAGGTTGCTGAAAATGTTAGAGCTAAATGCATGGGTATTAGCATTTGAAGTTTCTTTTTCGAAAATACAGTTTATGTTTCTTTTCCTTTAATCCATTCACTATGTAAGTAGGTAAGTACATAATATACCTACATATGTATATTATATTATACGAATGTAAGTCCATAATTGGCAAGATATTAAGGTAATATGGTTTGCTATGGCTATATGTGTAATAAATTAGTCATCATATTATTTTTGTTTGATTTGCCCACCTTATATACCTGTGTGACCAATAGCAAAGATTTGCGCACCAAGAAAATGATTCTCGTTCGAGCGCATAGTGAACATAACAAAGTCCGATACAACATTACTGAATCTTTTGTAGTAAATACATTGGCACAAAAAAACTACATATTACAAACTTCTTTATTTCCCAATTGTACCATTGTGTTTACTACAAAAAAACTCTGTAACGCCGTATTGCACTGTGTGCTACGTTCAATATGCACCTGTTCTTATTAAGAACGTCACCACACCGTCATTCATAAATGGCAAACGACGTTTGTACGACGTCCGGAAATGACGTCGACGGTCTGTGACATTATGATGTCTTATTCGCGTCTTGAAGACGTCGCAGCATTGGTACAATCGACGTAATCAGTGACTAAATATCGACGTTTTTGTGACGTCAGTCTGCTACCTGGAACCTTTGTCGAAGCTTGCTTAGGGTATTCCTGCCTTCTCTTATTGATTGAACAACGGTTTATAGCAAAATCATTTGGATTTAGATCCAGACTACCTAGACAAGCAGTTAAAATATAAACTGTATTCTTATCAATCAATAAAAAAGTTTATCCTAATAATAGCTTTCATTTAATACCAAAACCCACGTGAGCTTTTGTAGATATGCAACCCATTTACACAGTATGGTATTACATATTTAAAAATAAAATTTCCCCCAGAAATTTTTATTTACATATATTGACAATTAAAATTTTACAGGTTATCAAGAAATTAACGAAACGGCAATTAACGAATATTCAGGAATAAAATAAAAATGAAAACAGCGAGATAAACAGAGGCGTATAGAATTGTCAAAAATATCAACCTTGCAACTGTCAAGTTAGAACGGTTAGACAGCTTAGGGATGTTATTTGTTTTACCAACATATTATTTACGTCATCTTACGTCAGAGATCATGATTATAAATGAAAGCTCTGTATATACTCCATACAGAAAAACAGGACTGTTTCCCTAATAATGGTAAAAATTACATCACATCCTTGAATAGATTTTACATAGTTTATACAATGCTGTTCATATAGTTGTTATAAATAAAGCATGAAGACTACTCGTAAATGTAATGTGAATGTAAATGCATCTATCGCTATTACGTTAACTGACAATCGCTTTGCCTTCTTGCCGCAATAATTAAATGTAAAACGAGCATTGTAACTATTAACAATACTGCTTTAATAATTCATCTAATTTCAGAAATAGAGCGTGTATAATTTTTTTTCGTCTCCTTCAATTTAATAAGCAGAAAAACTATTGTAAGAGTGGCGATTTGTAATGTGAAACTTGTGAATTCCATTTTAGATTCATACTTGCATAACAAAACATTTCAGGTCGTGACACAGAATGAATTACTGCGGTCATTATCAGGTCCGGAGTCTCGGAAAATAATCTGAGCGCGTCCTAATTTATTATAGAACCTATTTTATTAGTATTTTTTTCTAGCCCCTACTTGTTCTTAATCGTTACCGTTGTTCAGTAAATACACAGAAATACACCTATTGTCATTTTTTAAAACTTTTGATTACAACCAACAAGACCGTAGAATTTTGTGACGCAGCTCGACAAACATGCAAACCTTACGAAGTCAGAATATAAACCTCTCCAAATGAAGAAATGATCGCCACTACACTTTTACTATGTTTAGTTTTCCATTTTTACTAAAGACAATAAACTACTACCTTTAGGAGTAGTAGAATAAGTCAGGTGTGGTGAAGATATCGAAGTGATCGTTTGTCATTGAGGTATGGTTCATACCAGTGAGACTCAAGTCACTTAAAATTAGCCACACATACATTCCCCAATTTCTTATGATAAGATAGGGTACTGGTCACGTAGCTTGTGTTATCATTGGCAGTAGTTTATCTTTCTAAAAAAAATTAAGAGAATCTTTTATTCAACTGTAGGTATTTAGAATATACTCTGTGACATATAAACTACAACACCAAGAAGAGGTAGGTGTTTTTTGACCTGAACTGGTAGGTACGTTGAAGTACTATAAGGTGAGAATGATTAAAATTTGAGAAAATATTATTACGTGGTAATGACGTATCTATCGGTTTATTTAGTACTTTTTGACAATCCTGGCGGGAATATATTTTGTGAGCCGTTGTTCGATATTTTATAGTTTTTCCTTGTGATTGTTGGTTTGAGTGTCATCACGCATAGACTTCGCCAATATGCAAATTACTGCCAATTAAGTAAATTCGATAGGTTCGATATTCTTGGTTTGGGCGAAGGTGGCTTTGCACACAAAGAGATTGCAAATCGCCTTATCTGAAATCAGTCCACCATAGGGCGTTCTTATTAGGCATGGACTAGGAAGAGTCAGAAATGCTGCAGAAGAGGAACCGGGAGGCGAAGAAGAGCAAATAAAGTGCACGATTGCCACCATCGACTTATGGCAGCAAGGGACCGATTCTCTAATAGCAAATCAATTGCCGAGTAATGGCTGGCTAATGAAGTTTATAACGAGAGTTTGTTGAAGATTACTGAAGTAGTTCCGGTAGTTCCGGAAATAGCCCAAACAACAACTCCAGTAGCTAATGAGGATTACCTCGTAACAATGACTTGCATTCTTATAGGTCACATCTTGTATTACCACTAACGGCTCAACACCTACAGCAACGTTTAGAGTGGTGTAAGTTGCCACTTCACTGAAATGTATAGTGGCGAAGGATGGTCTTTAGTAATGAATGCCGATTCTCTTTCGGAATGCGAGATGTGAACGAGGTGCTGGAACACCATATTCTTCCATTTTTTCGGCATTTGGGAGACCTAATTTTCCAACAAAATAAGCCTGTCCCCATACTTCAGGAAGATTTATGGACCGTTTTGCAGAGGTTAATATCAATGTCTTGCCATGGCTACACCGATCTCCGGATCTTCCGCCCATCGAGCATCTTTGAGACATTATGGGGTAGTACATCAAGAGGAAATTGATTATCTGCTAGAATCGAAGGCGCGAAGAGTGGAGGAAGGAGTATCCACTAGGCGGAAACCAACCTGCTATTAAAAAAATAAGAGGCGTTTCTTCCAAGTTTGGTCAAAAACTCCAATTACGATCATTGATCATCCAAATATTTTTTACTTTCATTTAAGCATCACATAAATCAATAAAGAAGCCTACGTAAATTAATATAACACTTAATAGTAACATTCTAGCAAAAGTTAATGTCGTCGTGACAGTTTTAGTTCTCACGTCATTATTATTTATGCTGTCTTATATATTTCGAAATTATAGAAAGGGATGTATGTATATATGGCTTTCGCCACCGGCTGCTACAACATTTTCCCTGTACAAGTCTTTTAGGTATTAAAACTGAAATTTCCAAATTCTTGAAATTTGCATTGCTTTATAAGAATGCAGCAATTGGTGGCTGGTGATTGGTGGACCAATTTTTAAGACATGTACAGCTATAACCATATCCAGTTTAATGCTGTTTCATGACTAATCTTTACATGTTATACATGTACGTAATTACGCACACACATTTGTTACGCTACTGCTGCTATATGTTAGATATAAGACATTATCTTACTTCTTAGAATTACAAAAACAGCAACTTTGCATTTTATGACATTTCGTTCTGTAATACAGTTATACAGTTAGTCTTACATTAACCGTTGATGTATACTCCGGCTCGCGGAAAATAAATGATTTTTTTTTAAAAGACTTTATTTTAAACCGAGTTCGTAAATCATTTGTAAGTTTTTATATTCAAACAAACAAGTTTAATTATATTAACGGTATTTTTATATTAGGTGAGGAATAATCTGGAGTTAGTAATTTTATTATGAGAGTACTATTCCCAGAAAACTTGTTTAAGACCGCCCCGTATATATTAGGAGAAATATTTGTATTCTAAGCAATTTTTCAAATTCCTATGTCTCTCTATGGATTGTCGTTAACTTGTAGCATACAAGAACAAACATGTGTGTATATGAATTATATTATAATAATTTAATTTAATATTTCAGATGCCGACTTTGTGTGTGGTCTTCATTATAATATTCGTATGATACCCTGACTAACCCGTTTTTAGAAAGAAAAATGCATAGGAAGATTTTTTATTAAATTCGTTTAAATTTATAGTATTATCCTTTTGCGACGGGAAGTACAATTGTAATCGCCATATACGCTAGTTTCAATAATTGCTTTGGCAATGTGCTATTTTTCCATATATTTCAGTCAAGGACTGATCAAGAATCTACACTTTCCGATAATTTGAATGCGTCCACCTTATTGTTTGTTTTAGTCTTGAGACAACGTGTCGTCGTCTTAAAAGATTAAGTATAAATAAAACAGTAGGGAAAATAAGGATTACAAATGTATGAGTACACGACCATGAGATTCCGTCATTCAATTGTATGGATTTTGGCAAAAAAGGGATTTACTTATTATAATAATAATTTAAATTATAAAATAAATGACGTTACATACATACATATTTACGAACTATGCATATTGTATTGTTACAACGCCCTAACGTATATGCGTAAATTCAACATCCTACATTGTATTAACTGACTTTTTCTTAGCAGAATTCGCCATAGACATATGTGTGTACATGTGTAGAGAGAAATGAGAAATAATATAAACATACTGAATTAATTAAAATAAAAACAATGTACACACACGTAAGTATTAAGTATCAAGAATAGATGTATAAATTAACATCATATAATGCGGTGCAGTGGATTGCTACATATGTATGAAGGTACATACACTTCTTGCAGGACAAATCGGGACACCAACAATCGAAAATTTTAATTTTTTATTGCTGTAAATGAAGTTTCGAGAGAACATATATTCACATATTAAATCTTTGAATCAATTCATTCCGTTGAACTGTAAATACGTGTTCTGAAGGTTTCATTTATATTAAAAAGTTCAAAATTGCAGGTGTCCCGTTTTTTCCTGCGAGAAGTGTACATATATAACCAAAAAGGCTATTTCGCTGCAACACAAAGAGACCTAAAGGTCAATTAGCGTTAGTGTTATTTTATAAAGAAAGCAAAATAGAATTTTGAAAAAGAAAAATTTGAAATCATTGTAAATTTAAGTAAATGTGTAATGTGACGTGCCCAATAAAAAGTATTATCTAATAACAGCAATACTATAGAGATTACAAGAAAGCCAAAAGGGGCCCAATTTATCATGAACATAATCTCGGTGATTTTAAATTATAAAGAAGGTGCTGTCGAAGCCGGAGTATAATGACAGAGACTGAGAACCTATAAATGTTGATAATAGGGATGTTTAAAATGTGTAAGTTTCTATACATACATATGTACTATGTATATACATGGGATATTCGTTAGTGCCTGGACAATAAATAGGTAAGTCGTACACAACAGTTTGAACTTTTTAAAATCTTACTGGATGCTTTTTCTTTAGAGGAACATAATCCAAAGCCTCAGCATAAGTAAAGTTTGATAAAACAAGAGTTTCACGCAATAGAGATGGATTGAAAGGACAAAAAGAATGTTGGTTTATAAAAATTGACTTTAAAACCGCAAAAGCTTTTTGAACCAATTCAGATGTATTCTTATCAAATTTAAGTAAAAAGTCCAGCCATATACCAAAGTTTTTAACCCAGTTCAAGGACGGGGTATCTTGAGATTCAATTTTAATATGCATTTTAGATTTGATAATAACCCATGGCACGGCGCGATCCTAAAGGAATTACTTGTGTCCATCTACTAGTTTCGCAATATTGTTTTTAAATTAATTTTTGACGTTTCGATGATATTGTTCGTCTACTTCAAGGATATGTATACACCGTAACGTAAATTTATTAGCTTGTCAGATGTGCGGCCCAGCTGGAAGAGACCTAACAATTGTAAATTCAGCGTCATGTTCAGTTCGAATCAAATTAACTCGTCACTGCATGCGCTTATGTGGTGGACTTTATGTGGCTTTTTTAGCATTCACATGAGCACCGTTCTCTCCTTCCATAGTTTACGAGCCTATACTATAAAAACACTTAACGGCGATGTCAATCTCCTCCTCTGACTTTTGACCGTTTCCTTCTCAAATGTTTTTTGATCTCAAAAAACAGCCAGGAGCCATCAGCAAATCCGGTGAGTAAAGAGGATGTTCTATAATTTTGATTTGTTTTCTGCTAAATACTGAACAATTGACCCTGCCCTCTTCATGTATCCAGATTCGGTTCTTTTGACAAGTGGGAACATCAAAAAACGATATGTACGTTTCATCGCCAGTTACAATTTTAGAAATAAGTTGATGGCTTCCAGCATTCAACATATTTAAAGTTTGTGGGCAAATTCTAACACGTTCTGCTTTTTGTAAATCTGTCAGATGATGGGGTACAAACCGAGTTACAACCTTTTTCAAATGTAAATGATCCCGCAATATTGATCTCACTTGCTACGCATTGCATAGGTACATTGCGTAGACACTGCGGTCATTTTCTGTATACTATCGACTTGCAACCTCGTTGAAATTCTTTGTACCATCTATAAACAGTAATCAATGCTGGTGCGAGACTCCCGAGAGATTCAAATTTTAAACATTCCTCGCACTCATATTGGCTCAAGCCTTACTTGAAATCATAGTAAGTCATTATCCGAAAGTTCAGCAAACAATAAACAACAATTTGTTTTGCACGTGTAACTAGATTTTTCAATTCAAGAAATTTGTGGCTTATCCCTTGCATACGTATACACTCAGCGAAATTTCTATAGTTCCACATGAACTATTAAACAGAATAATGTTTTTCTTAAAATATCCAGCAAACTATGTATTAAAAGTAAAGCTGTGAAGTGAAAATAACAATGAAAGAATATTAGTTTTAACAAAAAGTAGGTATTTATAATAATGATAAGTTACAACAGCGAAACTTCTATAGGCCCACTTACAGAAAAATAGTTAGACAAAATAAAAACACTATAATTTTTGAATTTTTGATAAACTTAGTAATGAGCGTTGGATCCTTTATTCAAAATAATTTCAAAAATCCGGTTCTTCATACTGTCTATTAACTTCGTCAATGTTGAAGCAGAAATCTTATTGCAACATCCCGTTATCGCAGACTTCGTTCTTTAATGTTTTCATATTGGTGATTATCGTCATATACCTCCCTAGCCAATATATTGGGTTCAAGTCGGCCGAGGGAGCAGGCCATTCCATTAATTCGATTTCTTTTTGTTGAAACCACTCCTTGGATCGTCTGGAAGAATGGATAGCTGCGTTGTCTTGCTGAAATATCCAGTCTTGCAACGGCATTTGTTCACCAAAATCTATTAGAACCGTTTCTAGAAGTTCTATATACATAACACTCAGAACTCATTCGTGTCGAAATGAAACCTATAGCAGTTTTATTGTTATGGGTAAAAGCCGCCCGAACCATTGCACTACCGCCACCAAAATTTCTACTCATGGCAACTTCAGTGTTCTTACGCAAATCGTGCCAATAGTATTTAAAGCCATCAGGTCCGGCCAAATTAAATTTCTTTTCGTCTGAAAAAGCCGTGCTTGTTTCTGAATCTTCTTTAAGGGTGGTTTTGAGACCTTTTTCTGCCATATAAAGCGTTTACTATCGGATAAAATTTGTTGTGCACGTCTCTTAGCTACTGCTAAATTTAAATCACATTTGATTTGTTGTGCGGTTACATTACCAGAAGAGGCTAACCGAAATATCGATGAGTGCTGTCTTCGTCTAAGTTTTTGATTAGTTCATTTGGGACGATATTTGCCTAAACATAAAATTATTGATGAGGTGACGAGATCGTTCCGCAATTTCTTGGCTATTGCTAGGTTTGAAAACCCCATCTCTTTATAACAATTTCTTTTTGTTTGTTCATCCTCGGTTAGCAGTTTACCTCTCGGCATTGTTATTAACTAATATTTATACTTCAATATTATCATCAGCGCGATCAAAATCAATACCAGTTACTTCCGGTGTTCCACAGATTGGCCACTTGTCGCCAGTTTTATTCTTACTCTTTGTGAACGATATGTAGGTATTCATGTATTTTTATGACCTTTTAACTTATCTTATTATCTAGATAGTTTTTCTACTTGTTAGGTCAAGTATTCATGTATAACATCTTCTAACTATGTTTCTTATGCTAACGACCTCAAGTTATATTTAACAGCATATCATCTTCATCTGACAGTATGCCACTTCAGACAGATCTTAACAATATATTATCTTGGTGCAGTAACAAAAACATGCGTCTCAATTTCACTAAATGTCACACCATCACTTTCTTTAAAGGGCGGTCGCCATTAATCATTAATTACTCTCTGAATGGGGCCACACTCGAACGAGTTTACCAAATCACTGATTTAGGGATAATATTCGACAGCCAACTTACTTTCATACCGCATATGGACGTTATTATAAATCGATCTTTGCGCCTTTGTGGCTTCATCAAGCGTGTCTGTGCTGACTTTACTGATGTGTTAGCCATAATCACACGCTTCAATTCCTTAGTCAGATCAATTCTTGAGGACTGCAGTGTAATTTGGTCTCCCTATTATGCCTTCCATATTACCAGAATAAAAAATGTCCAAAGAAAAATGATCAACTTTGTTTTGTATAAATTAAACCTCGAGAAGGACAGATATGACTATACTCAAAGACTTCGCCTGTTAGGATAGAATCGCTGGAATTTCGACATCGTCTGTTATCTTTGAGATTTGGCTACCAATTAGTCCACAGCAACATGGACTGTCCGCAGCTCCTTCATAATATTAACTTTAGAGTATCAGCTTTTAACTCGCGCAACAAGATATTTTATATACCCTTTCACAGAACGCTATAATAAATAAATAAATAAATAAATAAATAAATAAATAAATAAATAAAT
>ML219004.1:0-48749 GCA_004785975.1 Popillia japonica | reverse complement strand
AAATAAATAAATAAATAAATAAATAAATAAATAAATAAATAAATAAACAAATAAATAAATAAATAAATAAATAAATAAATAATTAAATAAATAAATAAATAAATATTATATATACTTTTTTGCAGTGGCAGGCAATTCCTACCTTCATACAATGTTTGTCTAGCACTGTGGAACTATACAAATATCGCCCGTATTTTTACGTTTGTATCACAGGTAGTTCCCCTACTTATCTAAGAAGTGTGATACTTACAAAATAATATTTCTGCCATTTCATTATGTTCAAAAAGAAAATTCTAGGTAATTCCCAACTATTACAGTTGCTAAATATTTATAGGGGAACTATAAAAATTTCGCTGAGTGTATATAAGGATAGATTTTTTTACATTAGTTTTAAGAAAAGTAAGAATACACATCTTACGCATAGCAGTAATTTTTATAAATAAGGCATGTTCTACATATGCTTTCGCCTAGGGAAGAATCTCCACAGTTCTTACACGAGTTAGACAGCAATATTGACTGCCCTATTATTGCTATGACATCAAGATCGGCAAACGTGAACAACATTCCTATTAATGACAGAACAGCCCCATCAATATGCAACTAACACAAATGTGTTGCAGTCTGCAGCTGCTCTGCTGATGACGAATAATGGATTAATGTATGTACATATATATGTACATACTTGTTATGTATATATCTACCATGTGACGATTCAGAACTATTACTAAAGTTAAATATACATATGTAATACATATCTACATACTTATTGTGTGTTTAAGTCGAAGTTGAACTAAGGACTAATACACAAACCAAATCATGTTTTCGCTTTATTGGATAAAATAGTTTAATTTCGCTTCTACATAACGCAAGTAAATAAGCGTGAAGGAAGGAATGCAACACTCCATTTCCTATTATCTAAATCATGTAAGCATTATAAGATTCGCTTTAGCTATTGATTTAGAAAATTTTTGTGGTTAACTTAGTATTCAATTACATATTCAAAATGATAACAGCTTGTATATTATATAAAAAAATACCCACAGACGCACACCTTGAGCTCCATATAAAGTTAAATACTAAGATTGTTGCATAATTTAATTAAGAAGCTATGTATGTATTTTCTCCTCCAGCATAACTCATTAAAATTACTATCAACTGGCAATTTTATAATTTAATTACTTAAAGTGTTGATGAGTATATGATTACACTAATGTCGGTGAACGATGATTGATTATGTGGAAATATTTGAAGACGAAAACATTACAAATATATTATATTTAGAAATTTGTAATTATTATTGGTATGTAATGATTTTTTTGTCTTGTTGTTATCAATGGACCTTGTACAACATCTCTTTATCATCAGACACAAGGCATTTTAATAATAATAATAATAATAAAAGCGGTTTATTGACAAACAAACAACAAGAAAGTACAGGTATAAATAACTAACTAAACCTAATTTTACCCCTGCCAACGGGTTTAGGATCGGCGACCTACAAACAAGTAGCTGCTCTACCTCCTAAACACAGCAACATAACCAGCATAACTGAACAAACTAAATACATACATACATATACTATCGAGTGAAAAATTACACTACACTAGAGATGATAATAAAAAAAAAATAGAAAAACGTATTGTTAACACAAATCAAAGCAACTCTCAAAATAGAACTAAAAGCTTAATTTCATTTTGACACGAAGCAAAGTTATTGTTAGTTTAAGACTATGTATGTAGATGATATCCGTATAATTTAATTATTTCCATCTATATAAGATAGCTACTCTAATTTTTGTAAATCGAGCTATATAGATTGACTTCTTCTGGTTTGAGAGATTATCAGTGTTAGTAAAATTAGGGCAACTTTGCAAAAAAGTAATACGCATAGGAAAAATTATAAGATTTTTTGCATAAAAGGTTACTGTGATATAATAATGATAATTGCTAACGAGCGGCTGAACAGATTGGCAAGAGAAGCCTTTGAACAAGATGGAATTTCGAGAAGTATGCAGTCTCGATATTCTGTCTTTAACAAGACAACATGTTCTGGTTACCAAGTGGGGACGATCACAAAATCTGATAGCGGGAAAGGTCACACAATATGCTCTACTACATATCCCATCGTCCAAGGCATGAAGGTCACACAATATCTCGTGTATTTGCTTCCAGTAGTGCCAGGATAAAGTTCAAACATGGACAGTTGATTCCCCGATCTGTGAATGCGGTTACGAATCTCAAGACTTGGACTATATATTTTTAAATTGCATAAGATGCTCTCAACATTATTGGAATTGTTTTTGAGATCCAGAAGAGATATGTTCCGATTTCCTACAAAAATCACAGCGCTACTGGGATACAATAATATCAGGTGTATGTATAGATGCATTTTCGACGAATATGCATATAAACGTTTTATGGGCAAAAGTAAAAACACGAGTTTTTTCTAGGAAAATATTGTAATGGCATACTTTCTAGACCTTTGTTTAAGGATGAAATCTTCAACATTATGGGCCTATTATTCAATGTTAAAGTCAACCCTTGCAATTAAACACAATGTAGATATATCTACATATTCAAAACTTCCTTCTCTACTGAAACGGTAAAGGTTATAGGGCAAAGAAATCTAAGATTTTAATGAAGGAAGAAATTGAAAAATTTATCCCGGAAGCTCCAGAAACACACAACAAAATTTTGTCTGGAATGTCAAAATTTCCTAATGATTTACGGGAAAATGGTATTCCGAAGCAAATGAACTATAAATTAACTACAATCGGGATTAATAGTAAATACAGGTTATGATCTGGACTGATAAATAATATGGATAGGCCTTTTTTTTGTAAATCGGTAGTTAGGATACCAAAAGTAGCTAATGAGCATAGATCCCGCAAAGCCTATATAAAGAAACCTTGCGCCAATTACTTTTGGTTAGTAGATGGTAAGGTACAAGAAAACATACGAATAACTCGGGAACTTTAAGTAAGGAGATCTTTTTAATTGAACTAGATATAAAATGACCAAAAATAGCTTTTTTAAAATAAGTTGTATTAGTACAGTTAGATTAAATATTCAGGATGCTTTGCTTTAAGGCAATAAAGTATATTTGAGTTGTCAACATAGTTTGGAAATTTGTTATTCACTAACAATAAGCACATACAAAAGACGGCAGCTTATTTGAGGTATTTAATTAAGAACTTAAAATCGTAGTTATTTTCGATTTTATTGTTATCCCGTACCATTATTACGTCAATGTTATATATGTAAATATGTATAAATCACGAATTCGGAATTGTTGTTAAAAAATACATATGTGGGTATTGATGACATTCTGAAATAGATTAATGTAACAAATATGAAACATCTACATAGAGAATAGCTTCTGACACGCATTGAATAGAAGTAGTCGAGAACGATTAAGAAGCAGCACTAGTTGAAAATGCTACAACAATGTGACGTAACAAGTGTAATAATCGATGAACGCGGTATGCAATTAAACTAACTGGTAGGTGTAGGATGATCTATACAACTACTTTCTTGACCTCCACTAAAGCGAACAATCGATGTCGGATATCTGTGCAAATACGTTTTATTGTGCAACATTGACTTATTAGACTTTTTACCTACACTGGTCTGTATTCATATAAAAAAACTGTAATAATAGAACTGAGAAGAAGGTTCACGATTAGTACTCAGTGATCTTTTCTAATACTCATTATTAAGATAATAAGCTCTAAGTAATAAATCTTTAGAGTCAATTATATTCAATCATTCAGTCAAAATATGATGAATATCATAATTAATGTGCTCTTTCTTTTGGCTCCTTGAACTTTATTAATCGTTATATACATCGCATTAGTATTATTCGCCGTTGGAACAAAACAAAATATAATTTCTTTTATATGTGTACCAAATTGTATTTATTTCTTCTTATGAGATATATGTATGTACATATAATGTAGGTATTATTAATCGATCTTGGAAAGTTGTCGATATTATAATTTAGAGCAATTTTCGTGGCTGTAAATAATCCACTTACAACACCTCCTAATTCTTTTGCTCAAACAGTTTTAAGCCAACATATTTTGTTTTCCTACCAGTCACTAAGCATTTTTATAACAGTAGCACTCTATTGGACTTGGTTTGAGGTTACTTTTCTGCATCGTCATTTGTGCTGCCATTTCGTCGGGATTTTGTTCCAATTGTTGGGATTTTTCAAAAAGTCTTTAGTATGCCCAAAAACTCGTTATTACTTGTTTGACTTTCCTTTAATTTTTGCGCAAGAAGTGTTTTGATGTCTGCCGGTGTTGTCGGATCCTTTCCTTTAGAATATGCTACAAATGTTCATTAGATGAGAGGTCTGGTGACTGCGACGGCCAATCTATCAGCTGTACCTGATTACTCGCGAACTTTTTAACAATTTGATGGTGTCTCTGGCAAAGTCTTGTTGAAATTAGTGTTCTGCGTCATTAGTATTATAAAACTGCCCCACGCACAGTAACACATGCTTAACACAGATACATTTCCAAATCATAATAGACTCTCTACCATTACAGTTCCCTGTTCCTTCACCAAATATAACGTCTTCCAGATGGACTGTACATCAGTAATAGACACACCAGGGATGTTACGTAAAAGTTAAGTGATGTTGCGTTTGGATGTAAGAAACGCACACAGCACATTCTTGTAGATATATGACGAATACTAAAACAACAAAGTACAGGTCACATATATGTAGGTGGAGCGTATACGATGACATAATTGCTTACGTTATAGTTCTAGCCACATCTTTCTCACTAGCGGACAACCTATTACCTACATAGTTGTCGATCTGACACTAATCACAGCTGAGTGTTGCAACGTCATACTTTTGCCCACCTTTCTGACTAAAGCGCAACTCCTACGAGATTTTGGTTGACCTGTAATTAGATCTACATTCGATCCATGTGACTGTATCACTTTCGCCTAGTTATTGGTGGTCAAATTTTCATATTTTGTTGCCCATTCAAGCTGATGTTTGCGATGTGTCTCAATAGGCAAATGTTTTCGTCACGGTTGCGGGACTCATAGGCAAACCACAAGTCGTCTTTGTACTGTACCGACAGAAACTGCTGTGCTGTGGTTGTTGGTCGCAAAGTTTAGTAGAAATTCTGTCATCGGTTTTACGCTTATTTCGCAGAGCCGTGCGTTGTATTAAACGTCCTACTTGCTCAATTGTAACGTTTTTTTCGGTTTTCGGTAAATTTCTATGTAGTCTGTTGGAACCGTTTTATGATATTCTGCACTGCATTTCTGCATGCCGAGAACACTTGTTTTCGTAATTTTTACCTGTGTAATCCTTGGCTGTACAATAAAGCAATTTAACTTCTTAATGCCTCTAATATGTGGGATTTTCCTGGCATAATTCGATTACTTGTTTTTACACAATAACGTAAATGATATAAATGTATAAAATAAACATGAACTGTTTCACAAATCGAGTTATATCTCTATGCGTTACTGCACCTAACTAATTCAAATATTCAAATTACACCTGTAAGCTTTCCTAAGTCATTTTTGGAAAGAGCCACTTTAAACTCTTGAGTGTTAATAATATTTGAATATGCCCAATTCATTAAAGTACCTACCTACAACAAGGCCGCAGCTATATATCCCGAATTAACGTATACCAGTTCGTTTTTGTTTAAGATAAGTGTATTTACTGTTTTTGGTAAACGGATAACTATTGCTTTATTTGAATTGATGTCAGTCCTTTTACAGTGGACAATTTATTGATGGTTTTAAGAGTGTATGACGTCGCTGTGATATAATGAGATCGGCTGTCTAGCCTTGGACGTTAAGGTCATCTTTGTTCAACCATTGGAGCAAGTATAAGAACGGGTGAGAGTATAGTCACTTTACTGGACACTTTTATGGAAAAGTTCATAAATATTGCTTCAAAAAATTATAGTTATTATCAAATATAATCTGCTACTTCTTATCATCTAATTAATTTGTCACAAACGTACAAACATGTATGTATGGTACTTAATATAATTCCTAGGGTGTTAAATTTTATATATTATATACGCTGATGAGCAAAACTGAACACATATAGGTAGTAACATGTAAGGAAATAATTTAAATTAAATAAAAGTTTTTAACTGTTTATGTAAATTAGTATATTTTCAGAAACATAAATAAACATATTATTCTAAAATAAGCCAAAAGTAAAAATATGTATATTCTAATATAAGTAATGTATACGTATATTTATGTATGTCGCACTCAGTTTTGCTCTTGCATATGTGTCAATTATATAGTATTTATTAGTATATTGTATCATTCGTATCGTATCGGACCCCATAAATCCTGAAAAATTGACGGTGGTGAATGGTATTTCACATGTAGACTTCTTTTTAAATGAGACCACTGGTTCTCAATAGAATTGAGGTCGAGGCTTTGTGCAGGCCAATTTAGTTGTTGAAATTGTTGACATGCTAACCAGTTTTGTACAGATTTAGCTGTGTGTTTTGGGTCCCAATCGTGCTGAAAAATGACTTCATCTTCTGGCATAGGCATGTTTCCTACTACTTCAAGTAAATGATTTTCCAAAATAGCCTTGTATGTGTATTCATTCATTTCTTCAATTTTGTGTGAACGTCTAACAACATGCGATACCATATAGCCCCATCTCATTATTCAGCCACCGCCATGCTTAACAACCATTTTAACAAGAAGAGGAGGGAATAACCGTCCTTTTTCCAACACCAAGTACGACCGTCGAAGTACATCTATTTATTTTAGTTTCATCGCCCCATAGAACTCGTGGCTGTTGCTCAATCGATTATCTTCCATACGTTTTTGCAAATAATAAACGAGCTCTAATCATTTTAACGGAAAGAAAAAGATTACACTTTTTTGGAGTGATACATAATTATGTCCTTTCAATGTTCCCATTGCTGTCCATTTGCTAATTCATTTTCCCATGTCTTTGCTTTGTTGCCATAGACGCAGTTGAAGCCTCTTCCATTTCTATGTATTTCACCACATGTCGACTTTCGCGAGCAGTCAGTAATATTGACCGTCCTTCTTTACACACAGACAGTTGTGAACAACGCTTTTTTCGTAATTTCTGTACAAAACTCTAACCAACTTTATATTTTTTGGCCACTTCTCTTGTTGATAGATTTGTTTTTAGTAATAATATCACCTCCTTCCTAGTTTCGTTCTCAGTTTCTTTCATTTTTCAGTTCTAGTTCTTACACTAGTTTTACTTGTGAAATGTAAATGAATACTAAATATTTATACTCGGTGTGAACTACCAGTGCAGCACAGATAATACGATTATTCTCCTAATTATATGCACCTGTTTGTATTTAACAGAAACTGGTGCAAAACTGAGCACAATAGGGTATTATATTTTTGCAGTAAAAACAAGTAGGTATGTCATTCATTATGTTCAGTACAAATGGCCAGAAATGATTCGTTTTTTTTTAACACTAGTAATATTATTTGTGTATACTTAATGCATAACCCCGATATAATTACGTAAAATATGAACATGTGCTGTGTTCAGTTTTGATCATCAGTGTATAAATTACGTACGTTCTCTTGGTCACCTAAAATTTCAGATTTCGAGTTGATGCCATGTTCTATCTTTGTTCTAACTTATAACCGACTTGAATACATATGTATACATATATTATAAAAGGTACCTACAGAAATTTCAAAAAACCACATTACAATCAGTTTTAGACATATTTTTGTAAAATCCTGCACATTGTGCTTATAGATTAAATAATATATGTATGTATGTATGTATGTCGTTTTATCACCTTTTTTAACTTACCTTATTATCCAGGTAAAAAATGAATTCATGTTGGCTGCAAAACTTTGCTTAACTTTTACCTATTTTCAATACAAAGACACAATATATGTACTAACAAATTTTTGGAACTGCAACGGGTTCTCCATTATCTGCAGTGATAGCAAATTTAGTAATGGAGGATCTTGAGCAATATTCTTTAAGTAAACTAAATGTTGAATTTTACAAGCGGTATGTAGATGATTGCATATGTTGCATACCGTTAGGTAAAATTGATCATGTTATACACACATTTCATTCCTATCATGACAGATTAAAATTTACGTTTGAAAAAGAAAATCAAAATTCTATAAATTTTTTAAATGTTAAAATAATACAAAATAACACGAACATAAAAACCATTTGGTACATAAAAGACACTAGTAGCAACGGACACCTAAACTACTATTCAAACACTTCCGTAAATTAAAAAAAAAAAGCGTAATTAATAGTTTAGTTGACCAAGCTATTAAATTAGCACATCCTGATTTTAGGAAAGAGAATTTAAGCAAAGTTAGATCAATTTTGGGCAAAAATAGTTATCCAAAAGAATTTTACGAGAAATTAATAAAAAAACGAATACATAAAATATACAACACAGGCACTAAACAAAATAGTAAAATATATCACACAATTCCATACATTAACGACTTAAGTGACAAAATTAAATACGAATTTAAAAAATCAGATATAAACATTACATTTACACCATACCATACCAGACAGTTATTTACAAATTTAAAAATTAGGTTTAAAAAAGATAATCAAAGTAATGTCGTATATAAATTAGAATGCAAAGACTGTAATAAATGTTACGTAGGGCAAACTAGACGGTATTTAAAAAAACGACTGTATAATTATCAATACACTGTAACGCATAACATAACCGCGGGAACTGCTTTGTCTAAGCATTCTAAAGAATTACTACATAACTTTTATTTTGAAAATGTTAGGATTTTGAAAAAAGGAAATAGTTATAAAAAAGATTAATATATGAAATGATATACATTAAAAAAGAAAATAACGCGGTCAATTTTAGAACAGATATAGAAAACTTAAGTATTATTTATAATAATTTAATCACCTAATCACGCCTGAATTTTATAAAATTAAGCTCTTGACTAGGTTTTTTTGCCAAGTTTTTCCATAGTCCTTGAACAGAATTGTTAGAGCTTGACAAAAAAATACATTGATATAAGGAGCATTATTGTTATGATTATAAATTTACATTTCAAAATATCTTAAATTCTCCACTATATTGTAAACATAATCCTATATATCACTGAATTTCTTTGTCTGTAGATAATTTTGTTGATAGGCATGGCTAGTTATTTATTTATAATTTGACACGAAATAAATGTCAATTTTATTCCACTGACGAAGTTGTAACGAAAACCAGATTATATATATTGTAAAGGTTTTGGAATAATTTGATCTCTGTTCGAATTGCAGTGTTATAATATAATTGACCTAAAAAAGTGGAAAAACTATCTCGATAATAAGATAGATTAAATAATATTGATAGCAAAATGACTGTAAACATTACATGTTTTGTTGTTATTATACATTTTATAAATAGTATTCACTTAATGAATCTGATGCAGTGGCATAAATATAGACATGAATATTATGTTATCAAAGAGCATATTGGTAACCAAGGGATAAGATATGAACAACATTTCACATCCCGCAGCCTATCTGGATGACAAATATACTAATATCCATAACACTAAGAATACGTCCACGGAGGATCAGTCAGAGGGAGTCACTTTGATAAGTGTATTTGATATAAGGCCAGTCAGTGTTTCCATCTTCGTGTAGTAGATAGTTAAATAATGTGTGGTTAAGACCGCACAACTCAATAATGTTAAGCTTGTGTAAATGAGACGAGTATTGGTCGTGTTTAAATTTGATTCGTGCGATGATAGTAGAATAAAACCGTGATATGTTATCATGGGCATAATCTTATGGTGCAGTAGATACGAAATGATGAATAGATGCATAGTAATTTTGTTTTTGCAGGTCGCTTTTCAAGAATCGTCCCAATTCTTATGGAGCAAATCTCTATATATGATGTTAAGTATGTATTTTTCACTAAAACTGGCGTTATATAAAGACACCTCAGTGCAAGCTAACGTAGCGAGTTTTTGACCGTTTTATTGAAAGGGATTCGAGAATGACACTTACTCTAAAAGAAGGTGATGGAGACTTTCTCACGACATATCTGGACAATTATATTAATTATATCTTTAACACCACAATGTTTTTTTGCTGATACTGACAGAGAAATGGTATGATACTTGCAGAATCAAACATGACTCTTCAAGAATTGCAACAGCCTTTGCCCATAATATATGTATATAGATGCATTGAAATCTAATTTAACTAACTCATGTATCCCAGTGTTGGCAAGGTAAAAAAGCAGCCCCGCATCTTCAAAGATTGAGAGCCATCAGTAGAAATGATTAGTTCTATCTGAAGATCCAATAAGATATGACTAAATTGTTGGCAACCATACTCGTGTTGTCCAATGTAAGGCGGAAATACAGGATAAATAACATGGTTTTAAGGATCCGAAATATGTTATTGCTTTTTCTTCAACTTTGTAGATGTGCGTATCAAAGTTCGGCGAATATCTAACATAATTTGTCTCACATAGCAAAGGTGACTTTTTGTCTTGGAAATATACCGCCTTGACTGCTGCTAGATTCCTTAAAATATTGGTTATACTCATCGTTTTTGCTTTTGTTATGTATTTTACCGTCAACATCTATCTTCTTAACGTCAAAGGTGTTTCATTTGTCTATATTTGTAGCATGGAGACTAGAGTCGACACATATTTGCAGGGCCTTGATTTCTAGAATGCCGAAACTAAGAGTTTTTGCCCAAGCTCTGCTATAAAATGTACAACCATAATTGGATTTTTATTACCGACTGATATAAGTCTTGTAGACATTCAGAAACTTGAATCCCATCGCACGTTAGTAATTGCTCGTAATATATTCAATGCGTTCACACATTTAACTGTTACAGTATTTATATGAACGCTCCATCTTAATTTATTGTCGAGATTTAAACCCAAACATTTAATGTGCTGTGGTATAGCAAGTTTGTAGTTGGCAAGCTTTATACTATGTACCTTCAATTTTCTTGCACGAAGAGAAAAACATTACATTGGTTTTTTCAAGTGAAAGATCTCATTTACAAAATACCCAATTTTTAATTTTACGCACTGAAATCAAAAGACTTCTAATGAGTTGCTTTATGCCTTTACTACTAATATAAATGCAAAAGTCGGTAGTTTATACAACGATATTAACTTTAGGACTAAAACATACTGAAAATCACGCGTATAGATCTTCGTACACAATACTCGATATTAGTTGTCAGTCAGTAATCTAGCATTTGTTTTACCTCATCAGAAGTATGTATGTAATATAAAATGTTCTAAATCAAGTGAATGTGGCCACTGCAAGTCATTGACGTTAGCTATGATCTTGAAAGAGCAAATAGAAAAACGAGTACCCAAATCGGTCATCGTAGGTTCAGTTAGTTGTGAATATGATGAAAAATAATGCTCAGAAATAAAAAATCAATGAGCTGAATGAGGGTAAAATATAGTATCATCATTCATTATTGACAATATGGTAACATCTTCAAAAAGTCCATTAGTGTGACAAATTATTTCTAAATTTGATAACTGGACATGCTATTAATATGAAGATATCGTTTATAAAATATTTTCATGTACGTATATAACTCAATAATGTAGCTGGCGAGTTGTTTTAATATTAGTAATAGTCGCGTCCGCACATCTGTCGCTATTGGACGTGTGTATGTATATTCTTCATTAATTTGAATTGTCTTATGCCTGGAATTACCAATAATTCTTCTACATAAATATGTTAATAAATTTGTTCAATTATTTTTAGCGAATTGTTTAAGCTTAGTGGTAGGTTTTTGCATGACAGTCAAAATAAAAATACATTTGTATGTTATCTAATCTGACAATTTCGTTTAAGAAGATAAAATCTGCAGACTTCCAAGTATGTAGGTGTACATAAGTATTATTAGCTGTGAAGTAGATACAATTATTTCAAGCTTTCAAACCACAATAACTCATTTCAATACATATTTGCAGACCAACTGTTTATATGTATTACCGTAATACGTATGGGTTTTTCATGTAAATGTCAGTGTCGTGATGAAAAGAAAATATATTTAGAACATTTCATAGTGCAATTGAAATAATTATTGATGTTATATTGTTAAAATAATCTAATGGAGCTATAATATCATATAAGACGATCATTAATTGCGGACGGATATTTATACAACCTGTTTATTAGACTTCTAGCTTTCTGTCCACTAATTAACATTTTAGGTTAGTATGGTCGGATGCAAGTCTTAGTTCATTCCAGATTGGGTTATATTGCTTTATTCAGGAGCCTAGCATGCATGGTTTACTGTTAGAAGACATTTTTTTTTCTACAGTGAGACAATTGTCTCATTGTGTAATACTACAGATCCATTAACGGTTTTCCTTAAAACCCCATTGTTTGTTATGGCAAATTTATTTATCAGACAACTAGAAGGCAGCAGCGTCTCGCGAGCAACATTTTTTAATAGACAAAACGTCGATCAATTTTTTTTCAACTTGGAGGAGATTTTACTTCATACACCAGCATTTACGAATGGGACACACATTTTTACCCTCGATGAAGCTGCAACAACTACGGTGCAAAAGCCCTGGAAACTTATCACTAAAAAGGGAAGCAAAAATGTCAGCTCTAGTGCTAGCGGTGAACAAGGAATAGAAATAGGAATGAGGCTTTAAAGAGTCTGGAATTTATCCTTTTGATAAGCACGTCTTCAAAGATGATGATTTTATTATCAGCAGTGAGACAGAGCCCGTAGAGCCTTGCCTTAGAATCAAATCGTTGCACATGGTTCCAATGAGGTTGAAAACGACATACACATAAGACTTTTTAACCAAATGAATTATGATATATCAAAATGTGACTGATACTATTGTATGGTGCGTTATTCAATGATCGGTACAGACACAATGTTTGTTAGTTTATTCACTCACTAAATACAGAACTCCAATGGAATATTTGGGTACGACCATTAGTCCGTTCGATATCAACACCGATGTAACAAACATCGGGATGTGATGGCAAAAATGGCTGGCACGTTTCGACAATTTCCTGATGGCGGCCGACATCAAAGACGAAGAACGGAAGAAAGTATTATTTCTACATTATATTGACCTCCCCTTACCCAGAGACAGTGAAGATGAAAATCATGAGTACAAGCAGAACGATCAAGAAAAAGAAGAAGTGGACAAAGAAGAAGCAGAGAACGAAGAAGCAGAGGAAGAAATAAGAACACATGAGGAAACCAAGAAAAATAGAGACCAAGAATCATATGACACCCAACACATGACAAAACAACATGAACCTTTATCAACGAGCCAATGATCAAGGTCCACCAGAAATAAGAAGCCCCGAAAATTCCACGACTACATTATATCATAAAATTTGTATTTTTACTATTTAAAGTGTAGAGGAATGTAGTCTACAAGTTATGTCATATTATGCAAGATTGGTAACGATAGGAACAACCTCAGTTTAGACGCTACGAACGGAACAATGACAGTTTAGCTATAAGTTAATCAAGTGTATCTTTATAGAATAATAAAGAAGTTTTAACAAATACTTTTTTGAATCGGTAAGTGATTACAACAACGCTGATTATTAAGACGGCGACAGAGCTTTCAACGACCTGAGGGAGGAAGAATCCACGAAGAACTTTTTTGAGTCCACCGAATTAGAAAGAGAGTCTACTATTGACGATTTTGTCCTACAATTAGTTTAATTTTCTGAGTCCTTAAAGCAACTACTTATTTTTTTTTCTACGAAAGAGTAACAAATGCCTAAATACCTTCTCGTTTCCGTTGGAAGAATATCATTTGCTTTAAGATAAATCTTTTTCTTTTTGTTATAACTATAATAGAGGTAAGTTCACCGTAGGCTCCTCTTTGTTTCTTAATTGATAACCCCACAGGTTATCCGATAGGTGATATTGTTGCTATGAGAATTGAAGCATTTTTAGTACTGTGCTGGTTCTTTGTTTTTCTTCTATATTTACTCAAATTTCCGATTTCCGAGAGTATGAGCTTGTCTGTGTTTTTGACAGCTAACTCTCAAACAATTAAGACTGTTAGTTTGCTGTATGCCGCTGTAAAACAGCTGTAAATAGCTGGGCTGCGTTACTTATAGCGTAAGTTGTTGCTATTTGCATTTTTGTTATTTATTATTAATAATGTTTGCATTTTTGTGTATTATTAAACAATCCTTTAATTATAATTTGTTGCTGGTATGTTTCTTTGCAAATGATCTACTTTTTCGTTTGCGTCTTCTTTTTTATTCTAAAAATAAAATAAAGAGTACTGCATTCAGAAGTGTGGAAGTTACCTCTATTCTGAAATTCGAATAGTTACATGTTTTTAACATACAAGATGTATCTGAAATTGGTGAAATTCGGTATTACCCAGAAAAATTGCGTATTTTTCGTTGACGAGATACCTAAGTATTTCTTAGAAAATAAACCAAAACAAAACACCCTTCTCGTGTAAGCAGTAGTGCATTTTGCTTCACCATCTAGAGTAGGAGGCAACATTAATAACCGAGCTGTACTTCATTATATTTAATGATACCAGTGTACAGTACTTACATACATCTTTACATAACTTTACAACACTTTTTCACAGTGACATTGTTCACATTTTGCTACAGCCACAGATAAAAAAGATTGCTAAAACAAAAAATACTTTTATTCCAGGAAATTCTTTGGATATGGATTTGTATCTTCTAACATGCTTATATAGTCGACAATTAAATGATATTCTGTCATGTGTTTCGTAAAACCACAACAGCGCTTTCGCAATAGTATTTTCTTAAACTAAGGATTTTTTTGTTATGTATGTAGATATAATAGAAACAGGATGGCTTACATGATAGGATTTCGTTAAATCTATAATTTAACAGTTTGATTTATCATCTAATACAAAGTTTGTATGTTTCTATATTATTTGTGAATTAATATACACATTTTGCATATTTTATTTTCTTTGATATTTTACATACAAATTCTGATTGGCGCTTTAATTTCAAATTTTATTATCACTGTTAACTCTACCATTCGTTTGAAATGTATAAAATGGGATACACGGATTTAACCCTTATCAAGTTCGGGTCGAGTAATGTGCGTTGAAAATGTTGCTTTTAATGAAGAGGGCTAACGCTAAACATTCTCTTGCTGAGAAAATGTATAAAATATTCACATCCTCCGTGTTATCGCGCACAGCACGACTTGTCTAAATGTATTAACATTACAAACACTTATTCAGGAAATTCAAGTTTCTAGAGCTCCACATATTTTAAAGAATTCGCTAAGATTGGCGTGATAGCATCAGACCAATTTACATTTAAAGAACGACAAGACTCGCATACAATATTCAAGACAGACTTTTGATGCTTTTATATTTTACTCGCGATACACATATACGTACGCATATCTGTAAGGTTAAATTAAATATTTTGATTATATTAGTTTTATTATACATTTTTATTTACAATAATCAATACTCTTTTTTGTTTTTTTTATTTCTATTTAATTTTAAAAATTTAGTCCGAGAAGTTTGTTATTTGTATGAAGTAAATTATACTCATGACATTAACAAATAGAATACCATAATGACCAAATCCTTTGTGTGCAACAATTCAGCTTATTGGTAACTAGAGTATTATATTTAAATGAAGTGATATAATAAGGCTGATTAAACGACATAGTCGACTTCATAACTCAACGAAAGGAATTATTACAAGCGTCATGTTATGCAAAACTGTACCGCTATGAAGTTTCAGAATTATTTAAGCGCTAATAATTAGCAATTTCAAAAGATATTGTTTGGGTGTAATAAATACCAGGATGAACAATAGAAAGTAATATGTAACGTCCCTGAATCGTTATTGTAGAATCAAATTAATTATATATTGACGTAGATTTAGTTTAGTTGGAGTACGTGTCTATTTCTAGTTCGTGATGGACCTTGATTTGATCATCTAAGCTTTAGTAACATAAAATGTACAGGTTACGCCTTTTATTATTTCTACGTACCATATATGACATTATCAATACATTTATCTTTGCATGTACTCAAAATTTTTAATAATAACGAAATTTATTCATAAAAATCATGATAACCATCTAAAGTAATTTCTAACATGATTTATAAGAAGGCTGAAAATCTTTTTTAAGAAAATACACATCAAGATATACCGACATTATCATTTAAGTCTCGCGGAATATTAGTGTATGGAAAAAAATATCTATATGAATATTAAAGGTATGTATGTATGTATGTATGTATATGTTTAAACGTCTCTAGATTTTTATCGAAAAGCACATAGCTAGTAGATATAAATCAAGTTCCTTAGAAATAATTATTTAGTTTACTCATACTTCAGTAACTATAGATACAGAAACAACTACAACATATGACAGCAGCATATTTAAGAAGTTTTGTGCTTGTTAAGGCATGAATTATTATGATTATGATTATTATTATTATAAAAAATGCATAAATAGCAAATATATACTCAGTGACATTAGAAGTGTTACATCCAAAAGGAGTAATTTGTTAAAGTTGTTTTTTGGAATCAAAATGACTATATGTAAAGCATGCTATGATAAGAATGTCAACATTTTATCATTAACGCTTTTTTTGCGAAAGAAAAATTCTTTTACTTTTCTGCGAAGAGATTCATGTTCATGAGAGCTGATTAATATAGCAAAGTTTAGTTATTTCGTGTCCATCTATAAGTGTTAAGCGTACCAATATGCCTAGACTTCTAAGATATTAAAATTATTATCGTCTAGTGACAGTGCTAGAATTGTTGCCTATCGAGATGTTGGTTTGTCCTATCGCGAAATTAGCCGTCGTGTTAATTGTACTGCAATGACGGTAATATGTGTGTGGACAGAAGAAGGTAGATGAACACGAAGAAGGCCAACTCGTCAACCGAGGTACCACAGAGCGTCAAGATAGGCGCTTCAGACAACTACTTCTACGAGACTGTTTTGCTACAACGCGTCAAATCGCTGACCAATGATTTGGAAAAGAAGGTAGACCTGTTACTATGCGTGCACTATATCGCTGCAATCGAGGTTTTGCACTTTCATAGCGCCCACGATTAGTGCTTCCTTTGACTGCGGACCACTATCGCTAGCGCTTGAACTGGTGCAGAGAGCGGCTACATTGGGAAGCAGAATTGCATAATGTCGTCTTCAGCGACGAATTGCGATTCTGTCTAGGTATGCACGATGGCCGTAAAAGTGTACGACGCCGGCATAGAGAGCAACGCGATATTGGGTTTGCTGTTGAGCGGCATGTACACAGGATTGTTGGAGTAATGGTTTGCGGAGCTATTGTTTATGGTAGTCGCTGCGGTGGTGTGGTGGTATGGTGGTCACCCCGTTCCCCAGGGGGAACCCATCGAACGTATTCCACGCATGTTCATGGGGAGGAGACTGTCGATTTTATACCATCCTTCACAAAGTTTGGTGCAGTTAATCAACGATCTTCAAGTTGCTTGGAACGAAGTGCCACAAGCAGATATCGACCATCTCATTTTGTCGATGCCTAGACGTGCACTCAGCTACAAAATAATAGTTAATAAATGTCATATGTTCTTTTTTGATACCACACTCATAGTATAGTGTGTGTATATTTTGTCAGACATCCGCTCTGTTAATTACTCAGGTATGGAGTGTGGTAATTGGGTTCCTGAATTTATCATATCGTTATGCGATCTTATCCTTAAGTAATGAATTACAAAATGGTATCACTTTCTTTCCATCAGAGCTTTTCCACAAAGTTCCTTATATTATTTTTTCCTACAGCTTCTAGTAAAGTCTAAAAGAAAAATATTTTACAAAATTTAAAAAAAAATCGAGGTGTTCTATGGATTTCAAATTGCACTTTGTCCATCTGGACTATTTTCTAGAAAATCTAGGAGCCGTTAGCGAGAAGCAGAGCCAGCAAGAAATTTAAATTACAAGCTAATATCTTGTATACTACATCTAACAAGGCTACTACTCTGTAGTTTCCACACAGGGTTGTATCCCCTTTCGTCAGAATTGGATATATTACTGTGTTGTTTGATTGTTCTGGCATTACCTATCCCTTCCATACTCTTCTTACCAAATTATGATTTTATTCTTCGAACTCGGATTATCCCCGTTTAATAAGTTCTGCTAGAATACCATTCTCACCGGTGCTCTTATTATTTCCTAGTCCTTTTATTATTTTGTTTATTTCTTCCTTTGTTGGTTTTTCAACTTCTTTCTGATTACATATTGCTACCTCCTGCGCTAAAATTTCGCCCTTTTTCTCCCCTTCATTTAGCCACTTCTAAAAATACTGCGTTCATCTAATTTTTGTTTTGTCTCCTCATTGATCGGTTTTGCTTTCTTGGTATATTAGTCAATAAAATATTTTCCTACTTTGCATGAAATTGTACTCTATTGTGTTTCCACAGTCTGTTGTTTTAGACATAGTTTTATTTTTGTATCGTTTTACGACAAAAATATGCCTAACATAAAACATATGCATACCTTGTTATACAAAAAGTCTAATTGCCAATAAATGAAAAATATTAATCACTGTATACTTAAATGAGAATTCTGAAGAAATTGAGTAAAAAATATTTCAATTATTTATATTAAAAAAAATCATATAACAAAGTGAAAATACACATTTGAGCTAAAACAGAAGCTTAAAGTCGTCTGATTTTCAGCTTGATTTTCGTAAAAAACTTATTCTCACTACGTTTTACTTCATGCTTTGTATCGTTTCTGGAATCTTGATATAAATTTTGTACTTATTAATGGCAAGAAATAAAAGTCGCGGTAAGCAAGTCTCGGAGATCAATAGCAATATGTGTTAGTGTTGTTGTGAAGGTACTATTTACTTATTATGACACAAATATAAATAAAAGAAAATCTCTACAACTATAATAAAGTGCTACTACTTTAGAACAGGATTTTATTTTGAATTTTACTACGAAATAACTGTAAATACGATTTTTTAATTACATTAGCAAACTATACATACCTATTTAATTTCAAAATAGTTGAATGTATTCTTAAGAAAAAAAAATATTTCTCACGTCCTTGTTATTCTATTCGACTAATTATTTCTGTGATGTACGATGTAATGCAGTTCAGTAAGTAGTATGACCCGAATTTCTAGGCGTGACATTCTTTAAAATTTCGCGAAACATTACGTATGGTGCATTCATATTAGATTGTATCCTTGAGTAATATATTCTTTTAAAACTGATTAATGAGCACCATTCGCTGGATTTAGTTCCTGGCGCTCAAGCTTCTGTAGATTTGTGTTTCACATACACTCTTCGTCAGTGTTATTGTGTTATAGTAGTGTTATACACAGCACTCCGTAAGATTTCTGGTTGAATTGCATCAATTTGCTCCGTAATATTGCCTTTTAATTCTTGTAGCATTGTTGGTAGTCTTCTAAACACTAAACTTTTTAAGTAATCCTATCGCCAGAGTTAAATCAAGTAATCCTGGTGGTCACAAATTTGCAAAATATCTGTTATGATTTTGAAAAACGTTGGTTAACAATTCTTTGAAAATTTGCAGAAGTGCCCCATCCAGTATGAAAATAATGTTTTCCATTGTGCGGTGCTTGTTTTGCAGTTAAAGTTTGTAAGTATTACAGTTACAGATACGGCTTCTACATTCTGCATTTCCTCGTAGAAATATGAACCAATGATAAAATCAGCCGTAAAACAGTACCAAACGGCGACTTTCTTGTCATGAAAACCTTCTTGAACGATTTCTTGTGGGTATTCTGCAGATCATATTTTACTGTTTTGAGGATTGACTTCACCATTTAGAGTAAAATGTGCCTCATGTGTTCATAAAATAGGATATAATCATTCGAGGTCAATTTTTATCTGAACCATTACTCACAAAAAAAAATCGTACCTAGTAGCTAAATCAGCCTCCTTTAATTTAAACAGCATTTTCAGTTTATATGGGGTGTGCTACTGAGGATCTTGACTGTTTTGACTCTGAGCTTTTGGAAGAGACATTAACTAATTCTTTAGAGATCTTGTGTTAAGTAAACTTAAGTAAATTAAAGTGCAGTTTTGTGTAAATAAATATTAAACTTCTACATGTCTATATCAGTATTATGTGGATCGAAATAGTTGAAAATTATAAGGTCATATAAACATAATTTAGTTCCTGGAGTGCAAATTACAAATACGGTATTTTTGCACATAATTGGAATGTGGAATTTCTCATTCCAAGGTAAAGTCGATTTGTGCAGATAGAACACTGGGAACATTAAAATTTTTACCTCTTACAAACAAAATAATTATATTAACCGTGAAGACGAATTCTGCATTCGAACAACTGCATACTTTACCTTAATCTTAAACATATACATTGCATTAGTAGTACATTAGTACTCTAAACATGGTATAGGAAACTAATTTCAAAATTCTGGTGGTAAATAAATAGTTATTTGCAGTACGAGTATAAGTAAAGAAAAGAAGTGGTTTTCTTTACGAATCGCGATCTTTATAATCGAGACGTAGCCGAGTTTGGAAACGCTCTGAGTCATTTAAACGATATACTTATGTACACACCTTGTAAGAACATAAATAAAATCGTCAGCATGAATAAATATTCTATTTAGTATAAATTGTATCTTCCGTAGTTTCAGGATTGGTAAAGGTTATTTTTGAAGTTTGATATAAGTACATATGTATATCAATTCAATATCTCTATCAGTTTTCAGTTTATTGGAGTACAGAAAATAAATAAATAAATCTACATACATTTCATTAATGGAATCAAAGAAAATATCATTATAATAAAGGTCACCAGAGCGACACATAGCAGCAAGAGGTGAAGCATTAGATCTGGAGAGAGGAAGAGCGAACGAAGTCAAGAAACGTGAGGTTAATCAAGGAACATAAAAGTTAAGGGAAGAAAGAAGAGATAGACTAGGAAGAACTCCATATAAACCGTGCACGTTGACATTCACGGTGAAGTCCCAAAGATGTCAT
Source organism: Popillia japonica (assembly GCA_004785975.1). Taxonomy (NCBI): domain Eukaryota; kingdom Metazoa; phylum Arthropoda; class Insecta; order Coleoptera; family Scarabaeidae; genus Popillia; species Popillia japonica. The sequence continues at coordinate 27,735 of ML219004.1, read as the reverse complement.
ACCATAAACACAAAAATCTCTATAATAGGTGCTCATGGTCTATTGTTGGAATCACCCTGATAACAAGAGTATAATGAAACAAGATCAAGCATTGGCATAGGATGACGTGATTTCGGTTTTAACCAAAAAGCCTCATCAGCGAGGTTTGGCATGCAAGATCTGATTTCAACGTACACCTCTTTCAATATTTGTTTACATAAGGTCATACGAATAGGTCGCTTGCATGCCAAGCTTTGCTGATGAGGTTTTTTGGTAAAAACTGACATCACGTGATCCTATGCCAATGCATGATCTGGTTTCATTGTACTCTTGTTAGCAGGGTGATTCCAACAATAGACCATGAGCCCCTATTACACGCATTATTTTTATGGTATTTCTCGATGTTATATGTCATACCATGTCTATGGAGTAGCAACGTATAGTTGATTCCCCATTCTGGATACACTAGTTGAGTGTAAAAGGAAAACAAAATTACGTAAGTATAGAAAAGAAAAAAATCAATAATTTTTCTTATTCAATTGCTTGCTTGCCATATTGTTAGAAGGCCAATGGTATTATCTCTTGCACGTCTTTTGTTGGAGTCTTGTTTGAAAAACAAGACTTATTCCTCTCCAAAAATAAAAGTCTGGGCAAGTCAGGTCGGGCGGCTTTGTTGTATAGCGAAAGGTGCTTTCTCTTTATGTCTATGGGTTTTGATATATTGTATACAAGTGTCACCAAACATGGTAACCGTCAAGCTCAAGCAACATACTTTGCATCGTTTGAAGGGATAGATCTTCCATACATTTCCTTTCAATACAACTGGTAACCCAGTGCAAAGTAACTCGAACGATGCATTATTAATGCATAATTAATTAAAGCAGTTAATTACTGGTTAAATAAATAAGAATCAATAATTGTACCTATCCTCTGCATACCAAAATGTTGACACTTTAACGTTCTTGACGTTGCAATTCCTAGTTCTGCAGCCATTGAGTCTATAAATCACGGCAGAAGGTTCCAGTTGGACATTGAAGCAAGAGCAAAACCATTCTTCCAAAATAATAATAAATAGCCGATAGAATTAGGGGTATTCTGTAAAATGCAAATAATTTAAATCTGCTTATGAGCCTATATCACTAAAGAAAATTATTCAGTGTTGAAAGGGCTTGCGATTGATTGATTTAAAAGCCTGCTTATCCTACGATTTTTTTTTCGTGATAGTAACTGCAGAATCAACAAAGCAGTTACATGCTTTATAAATAAAATAGACCACTTTTACTCTCAACATTCTTTCTCGTAGAGTTCAAGCTTTCCGAGATACAGGCTGCTTATGTACTTTACTTGGTGACTCTGTAGATGTACACGGGACTAACAGTTTAATAATGATGTTCCCACCTTTACAACTAACAATCACAAAAGTATCACAAACAAGTTGAGGTCTACGCCTTCTGGTACGATGATACAAATCGTAGAACGCACAGCGTTTGTGTGACAATACTATAGCAAAATGCGATTCCAGTTATTACGGGAGGATCTTATATATGTAAGTAGCAGAATGTATACAAGTTTTTAGAATTTTCATTTTAAATATGTCAAAGAAATTTCCATTTTCAATAATGCACTTAACCATTCTCTCCTTCCATAGTTTCAAAGAGTTCAACCAGCTGTCTTTAGGGAAACTATCAAAAAAACACTTCGCGACATCAATCTCTTCTTCTGACTGGAACCTTTTCCCTGTCAAATGTTTTCTGAGCTCAAAAAGTAGCCAAAAGGCACACATCACCAAATCCAGTGAGTAAATAGGATCCTCTATAATTTTGATTTTGATTTCCGCTAAATACTGTAACACGATTGCCTTTCTTGGTACTTTGCTGAACACAGTAAGCAAACAATTTTCAACATACTACTTGGCGGTAACTGTCTTCTGGTCTTTTAATTTAATAATAGCTACCAAACATGAATTGTTGGGGTATTGTGCACTTTGTAGAAGGGATGTTATTTAACGTTAGCTTGTAAAAATGTTTACTCATTCAGTATTCTGGTTGATTGATATATTTCTGTGCAGAAAAAGAAAGTATAATAAAATAGTCAAAGAATTACGTTTACCTCAATATCTGAAGAAAATTAAGTAAGTATTGAATTAGCACTGCAGCCGGCTCTAACGTTATTAAGTTCATACTTTCAATACAGCTGAACAGTTATTTGCTACCTGCCGAGTCGATGAATCTTTGGATTAATTGGTATTGACAAATTGATAATAGACGTTTAAATAATCTTTCTACTTCCACAAGTAATATATCAAGGACAGCTTCATTATCTTTATAAATAATATGTATTTTTGTGTTATGCAATTAATATAACTGCATGCTGTTAAAAGTGCTTGGTTATTATACGAAGCAGAATTCGTTGATTATGGCGTTTAGTATAAGAAGGATTCTGGTGTTAAATATCAAGGGTACTTCGTTAGAAACGGCAATTATTTTTTAAATATATTTTTAATAATAGGTACGTACGTACCTGCCAAATTACAAAAAAATGTATAGGCTATTATTAACGAAACATCCTTATTTGTTCATAATACAAAAAAACGGACAAAATTACAACGTAGCAACATTATGTTGGCTGTCTATATGCACAAATAATCACTAAAGAGTCTATTAATATATTAATCTACGAGTTCATGTAAGTATGTATCAGAAAATAACAACGTAGAATTAAATAAATTAGTGCTAAATGGTATTTTATTCAAATTACGGAATGAATATAAATAAACACACTGGTGTGAGTATGGTATTTGCTACATACGTATGTATGTACATATGTATGTATGAACACTCTAGGATAGCCTAAATGTTTATTATTTTAACAGCGACGTAGTCTCATTAGATAATGATTATTGCATGAACAAGAATGCATGTCAACACAGAAGGTTTTTCTGTTATATATGTATTCAAATTTTGAAAATATCAAACAATAACGCCTCCTTGTATAACAAGCTTTGGCTGATAAACATACAACTTTGTATCTAACACTATATGAGCTTTTTAATAACATTTCCCATATCTTCGATATCTGGATAGTAAAATAGTTGGCTATCGGTTTTCTTTCTTAAAAATTTAACTCTGTAGTCATCATGATTGTCTATTTTTTTTATTTGTCCTACATAGTACTTCGTGGTAAATTTCACGAGACATAATCTCCTATCAGAAATTCAGTACCACTACTAGTATCATCTTCTGACGTGCTTTCTTTACTAAAAACTGAGCGAGCCATCTGATTCTGAATAGACCATTTCTATTTCTGATTCCTCTGACGAACCTTCATAATCAGTTTTTGCTTTCAGTCGTTTATTAAGCAATAATAAATCCTTTCTTAACTTTCTCTCTTCTACAAGTTTCTTTTTACGTTCTCTATTTACTGTTTCTTCCTCAATTTTGTTCTTCTCAGGGCTTTCTGTTAGCACTCTAGATCGTATTGTCTTTCGCTTTAATACTGATTGTTTCCGGATAGGTGCTTTCGGTAAAGGTCTGATATCTTCGGGTGTTACATGCGGTGGTGCAATACAGTTCACACTTGGAGAGTTCGTTGGAGTATCTAATAACATACCTTTAGATGTGGATGGAGTTTCATTAGACATAGTAGCTAATCGAATATTCGGAGTTTGGTTTTCTATATTATCCGGTGGAGTACGTTTTTCTGTTTGTAATTCGGTGACTTCACTTTGATCGGTTACAAACGCGCAATCATAATCATTATCAGAAAATATAAGTTTATTCAGAGGCCAGATCCCCGTTTTCCTAAACCCTTCTATAATATTTTTTATGGTAAAAGTAGATTGGTACGCTACATTTACTATCATTGCTAAATCATGTATTGTAGCTGCCTTACCAGGATTGCTAATTATCCAGTCATTCAAGGCAACAGCATACCGTGACTTGAAAGGTGAATAAACAGTAACATCAAGCGGTTGCAAACGATGTGAGGTATGCGGTGGAAATGTAAGTAATACCATTCCGTTTTCTTTTGCGTATAAAATGGCCTCTAAGGAGCAGTAGGTTTCATGATTGTCCATTATTATTAATATTGGGGATCCAGGAGAACAATTTGTGTGTAACTTTATGTGCAATAACACCTTCATAAATAATTCTTTTGTCATCCAACCACTTCTTGATGAATTTGTCAAACCTAAACTACCAGGTGGACTTCCAGCCAGCATACTTGTATGAAATCGAGCTCTTGGAAATATAAAAACCGGAGGAATTGCATTTCCTACCGCATTCACTATACCGTACATTGTGACTAAAGTCCCTCTTTCCCCAGAAACTATTTGTCCAACTTGTTTTATGCCTCTTTTTGCAACAATATTTGGTGCTTGTACAACTGTGCTGATTCCCGTTTCATCCAAGTTATATATGCGATCAGGTGTAAATTCATGGCGCAACAAAACTCGCTCGTAATTACTGAAGAATTCCCCGACATTCTTTTTTGTGAAGTTAGTAGCTCTATTTAAGCTGGTGTTCTCTTGCTTCCGTAGAGCTAATTCTGAGTGTCGTTTCATAAAACTTTTATACCAATCAATACCAGCACTTTCATTTTTATTCCAGGTTCGGTTGCATATGGCTTTGTTTAACTTTTTCGCATAATCATATGCCAATTTTCTAACCTGATACCGTGTTAAGCCATAATTTATTGTAGATGACTTTAAAATGTACTTCACTAGTAGCTCTTCCTCGGTAGTAGTGAATACTTGCGATGTGGAATAGATGCTAGAATACTCTAACCTATTAGCAACTGTTTCACCTCTTTCTTCTGCAGCAACTTTACTTTCTGTTGTTTTTATTGGATAAAACAGAGTATTGTGCTTAACCCCGTATACAGCTGCAGCTTTTCTGAGACTCATGCCTCCTGCAACAGCCTGTATTGCGTTCGCGTAATTATTTTCACTTGGTGCTGGCTCAATACGCTTTCTTTTATAGTTCCTAACCATTATTGCACCTGATGTAAAAACATTGGCACCGTGAGTAATGCAACAGAGTGAAGGGGCAGCTTTGTACATTGTTCAAACCTGCCCCGTTTGAGATGTTCAAATGTACCCCTTAGAAATGCGGTATATAACATAACCCAATTAATATATAGCTAGATTTGTATTTTGTAATAAAACTGTGTGTTATTATTTGAAAACATATATAGCTCAGACACAAGTAAACAGCGCGACGGAAATGTTAAAACTTTGGAAGGTATTATCTTACAAAGAATAAAAAAAATACTTACTTTTGATATCTAAGAACACGTTCTCTTCATGTACCTTGGTGCATCTAACCTAAGCGAGATCTATCATATATCAACATAAGCAACATATAAGTGAACCGTTTTCTGTAAATTACAGATTCCTATTTACTATGTATTAACTCGAATATTTAACATGTTCCAAGGTACCCCGCGGTCAAACCTACCCCCCTCTCCACTACCACAGATACATACATACTATTATGCAGTTTAGATTATTATTATAACATTAAAAAAAGAATACAAGTAGGATTCTGGAACTCCTTTGGACACATATTGTTCCGGATATATAAAATTTAAGTATTGAAAATATGTGACTCCAAAATATGCTTGTTCATTAACAATATGACCTGGTATGTACTTCATTGCTTTGATTCATATGACTTTAACAAATTTAGAAGCACTTTCCCGTACTATGTAGCCAAAGTTCAGTAATATAAAAATAGAATAGAAATAAATCAAATATTAACTTGTATTGCACCACATACCAGGAGACTAGCGAATAATGAAGATACCACCTAACTTAGTGCGTAGTAGTAACTTGGTTATTATATGCATAATTAAATTTATGTTAAAATAAATAACGTTTAATCAACAATATTATCACAGTGCAATAATTTGAATTTAATCGAATATAATCAAAATTTTATATGATTTTTTGACTAATTAATGACGTATATTTTCAGTGGTATTTTAAATTTACATCAATCGGTAAAGTTCGAAAGCATTATGTGAAATTAAAACTAGCTGTATGTCAGTTTAATTTTCCATGGTAATAAACAACCAAATTGCGTCAACGGTGCCTTACCTAAGCACTGAATTTATAATATAACATTTACGTTACATATTAGTTATTGTAACATTAAATGTACTAGTTTTTTATTCCTCGAAAGCTATACAGGAAGCAATAAAAAAGTTTATACACATATTTTGAGATTCCTGAATTTATATCACATTTATACATAAATTAATCTTTCGATTACAACGATTATGTTTTATATAAATTGCAGTTTTTATGATTCATTTCAAATCTATGAATTAACATCAAAACTGCGTCAAGGGATCTGCTTTCTGAATGAAGTGAAGATATCACTGACGCAGATAAAATAATACTAACAGCTTAATGAAAAAGAATGCATGATAAGGGATACATTTATTTATTATTATTATTCAGTATCATACTTTAGTTCAAATATAATGTTGTGTAGATGGGATGTGGTTTTCATTTTCATGAAATACACCTGAGAATGAAGATGATTGATTTACTACATAGATCTAAAGCAGAACTTACTACTCACTGCCCTATATACTTCAATAATATAACAGGACAGTGTGATGTTAATCTTAAGAGATTTGTGTGAAACTTAAAGAGTTTCAGTGAGGTTTATTGGCTATTGTAATTTCCCTCCTGATGGATACTGTAGATGAACTAACCTGGAATCTGAATATTGATAACTGGTTCAAGAGCCATTCGTGAAGGATCAATCAAAAGTACTACAGCTATGCTCATGAGTGTGAGGCACCTAGTGATTCTAAATATATCTAAAAAGAAAACATGTTTTCAATAAAACAATATTTAATACTTTATGGTACAACCCTTTGCTCGTTTCACGGTTTTAACTCGATTTGGCATTGTCGCAATTAGCTGTTTACACAGATCAATTACTGATATAGCTTCCCATTCTGTTGGCAGACGAAGTTTAGAGTCACAATGATGTCTTGCCACCTTCTACTTTAGAATCGATCATAGATTTTCAATTGGCGATATATCATGTGATTGTACTCGCCAATCTAGCATAGGCACTTTGTTTTCTTCAAACCAGCGCATCAGTTTTAAAATCGACGACTCTAATACTTCGTCCAATATAGCAACATAGCGATGACTCGTTATGCGACTTGCGCGCACACTTAATTCGCCGACGCCTGTCGCCAACATATGTACATCCCCATACCATTATACTACCACCGCCGTGCTTGACGATAAGTAGTCTACAGTCGGAGTGATACACTTCTCCCTATCTCGTACGAACGAACTTGAAAACCAATAACTCCCACCTAGTTGTGTCTACGAAAAACTGTGTTCTGCAAACAACATTCAATTCAGAAGTCAGACGCATAAAGTGGTTAAAAACAATACCTCGATGTTTGACTCGGCAGAAAATATCGCGCGAGCACAGCCGTCAGTGGTCCACTTTCTACATTGTTTGGCAAAAGTGAGACGCTTTTGCTTGCGGAGCTCTGTTAAAATGGGTTTCTTTCGAGCTACTCGTCCTGCTACACCAGCTTCTGTAAGACGTCTTCTCACCGTCTGGGGTGAAATCGCAGTCGCCTGCTGCTCCCATAGATTGCTACTCAGCTCTTTTGACAATTTTCTGCGATCTTGTAGGGTCATTCGTATCAAATGGCGATCAGTTCTGGGGTTTGATGACCGGTTTCGTCCTTTTCTTGGTCTACTTAACTCCCTGTCTCACATTATCGCTTTTTCTCCCAGCAGCGTAGTAGATAGATCGAATTATAATTCTCCTATAAAATTCTAAACATACTCTCAGAGGATAGAACTGCAGATGCACATAATTGCTCAAATAGGTGTGTAGTCGTCTAACTACTTTGATTATTTTTACCTGTTCACGCCCTTTATTGATTGCTAACACTTTTAAACATAAAAGTAGGACGAGATTTTGGGAGAAGGGATCTTAATTTGAAGTAATCAACTTACTACTAACAGCAATTGTTGAAAGTAAGTCCTTAAACTTGAAATATAACAGATTTAGTTTTATTGGATTTAAGTCTCCATTATATTTTTTTTCTTAGTGATGCATGCGATGGTGCTGCAGGTACTAACCACATAGAGGAAGACGATATCTTAGGATTTCCACTGATTCCTCAAAACCGTCCGTAGAAAAATTTTCCTAAACCTTAACTGTTTGTCTTGTACCACCACCCTCTTTAGTACGTCATACTTCTACCTACTTCTTCAATTCCCTTCCTGTGTAAAAATGAGTCGTATTCCACAGAAATTAAGAATATTTCTTCCTTGGAATAGTTATAACATCCGTTTGGTATTCAGGGGGAGAGTAATAGAAAAATTTTGCAGGTCAATAATTTGCAAATGGCTTAGTCGCGGCATTATAACCGTTAGCAACCGTAGGTTTTCTCGTACTTTTTCGATTTGGAATGGGTATTCTTTTTTCTTTAAAACCTGAAAATATTTCGAAAATAAGATTTATTGTATCGTATGTGAAATTAAAACATTGTAACAATGAAATTCGAGTACGCTCCAACATATAGATGTTCTGTTACCAAACAAAGTAGTACATTACAAAGAACTAAGAAGTAATTGAATATTGTGTAATAGAGCAAAATATTATCAAGCTGCAACAAACTTTACTTCAAATATAGGAGAGATAATAAATAATTAAGTCGCAATTGTTCGATATCAAATAACGGTTACGCCCTGTATATCTAAGTTTAGATGAGTAAACATTTCGTTTACTTCATTTATCCTTCAGAATTCAATTTTTTTGTAGTAAGATGGATTAATACTTGTTTAGTATATACGAATGTTTCTTACTTTTGAAGAACTAGAATGCATGAAGCTTTTACATCTCAATGCAGCTGCGCTTCTGTGTATAAAATCATTGTAATCGAGTGATTATACAATATAACACGTTTCCTCTAAGTATAAAGTACTTTGCTTATACAGCAGCTTTAGTTACAGAATTATACGATGTGAACTGTTTCTTCTGCACAGATTGTATTATAAAATATATGTGCCATAAATTTACAACATTTTAGAAACTTACAAGTATTGCTTTTACTAGTTTTCTTTAGAGTGGAAAATTCACATACATGTACATATGTACATACATTCATTCTCTTCCGCACACATTCGACTCATTCAATGCAATCATACTATTTCACATGTGTGTCTTTATATAAGTATAAAAGTCGTTTATTTACGGTATTGGCAGACTACAATCTACATATACATATATAGCCAGGTAGGTAAGTTTTCACAGCTCAATGGATGTTACATTAATTTTGGTTTAAAATTGCGGAAATCACGTAACGCTTAATTGCAGAACTAATTTACCGACCTAATTACGAAACTATTTCTATAATTGATTCAAAAAAATCCTGTAATGACTTTTATTTTCATTCTAGTTAAACAGATTTGCAATCAAAATTATTTTACAAGACAGTCTACATTATATGCATGTGACCGAAATAAGTCTTCGTACACAGTCCAAAAACTAAGTTTTGATTAAATGACGCTTATTTCAATTCTACTTAATGCATATTTCCGGGAAAATACCTGAATTTTATCTAAACAGTTTTAATTCAACGTATCGCAATATCTGAGCGAAATAAGTGTTCGTACAGGAAGTCGCAACCGCAAAATTATCTTGTTAACAGCAAATATATTTGTTCAATTGACATCAGTACGTTATTGTGTGTATGTGCTAATTGAAAAAGGTGCAGTTGAAGTTAATTGAAAAAGTGAAGTCGAAGATGAGGAGTAAAAGAAGAGGAACGACGCTCGAAGAAAGACGTATTATATTAAAACTGCATCAAGATGGAAATCTTATGGACAATAAATCTCGTTCTGAACGTCCACGGAAACTAACGCCGCGAGATGAAAGTCTTATTGTAAAACAAATACGCCAAAATCAATTTACAAGTGCTGTCAAAATAGCATCAGAATTAGAACCTGCAACAGGAACAAAAGTAACACCAAGGAGAATTTGTTAGGAGTTCATGCTGGTTTCATGTTCGTACTGCACCAGTTATTAATACGATAAGTAAGTAACCAGTTATTAATACGATAAGTAAGTTTGATGTCTGGGAATCTGATTGCCGAAAGGTGGTATGGAAAAAGCAAGGATAAGCTCTAAAATCAAAAAAATTCAGACCGATCATCAAGCACTGCAGAAGAAGCGTAACAGTATGGGGGGTGGATGGCAGCTAATGGGGATAGGTAATTTACACATTATTGAAAATATAATTAGAAAGGAAGTTTATTTAGATATTTTAAAAGTGAATTTGCTTGTATCTGCTCAGAATTTAGGGTTAGAGGGTCGCTATTATTTCCAGCAAGATAACGACCCTAAGCACACTTCCTATATGGTTAGAGAATGAGTGCTTTACAATACGCCCCATATGCTAAAACCAACACCACAGTCCCCAGACATAACGCAGTAGAGCAAATTTCGGATGAACTGGATCGTCGTATCCGAGAATTTGAAATTACTAGTCGGGAAGAACTGAAACGGATTTTAATTTCAGAATGGGCCAGAATTGATGTGTTTAATGCCGTTATAGATTCCGAAGGGTATCCCACAAAACATTAATTTATTGTGTGTGTGTTGTAAGTTAATTATAATTTTAATGTTAAAATAATTACTGATATTTCTTGAATGTAACTACACTTTACAACATCTCAGTGTACAATTTATTTTAATTTTGTTTAATTTTCAAGCGATGTTAATATATTAACGTTCATACGTTGTGATTTAGGATGGTGTACAAAGACTTATTTCGGTCACTCTATATGTTAGAATAAAGTACCAGATATGTATATGTGGACGTTAAGTAAATATGTACCTAGAAATGTAGGCATGACTGAACAAAATGGAAAAAGAAGATTGTAAAGTTGTTGACATTCTTAGAAAAAATAATCTATTATTAAATCAAAGCAATTGAGTTGTCACTCGAAATTATAAATATTTCTGGTCATTCTTAAATTCTGGAATTTTTTCTTTCTCCACGCCTATGAAATGACGGATGGTCATTACATTTACGAAAAAAGTAACTTCCAATATGTCAAAAAAATACATGATACTTCTTAAGAAAAGGAATTAATTAGCTTTGCATTACTAGAGTGAAGCCAAAAAAATATTGTATAAACCAATTTTTCAATGTGTATTGCAAGCAAGACAATATTTGTTCTCCACCCTGAATAACAGTATGTATGTATGTATGTATTTGATGGTTTGTCATGTGCGGTTGTTGTCAGAAAAAATCAATACTACGAAGAACGCTTACTGTGCCGAAATAAATATGTCCCAAAATTACTATCAAGGGTATAAATGTATCACCTACAGACTTTGCAACTGCGCAGAAAAGATGGAAGTATAAATGAAACGATCTCAAATATTAAAACTTCGGAAAACGCAATGAATTACAATCAGCTCAAAGAAATAAATAAACTGTTTGGTATATAAATGAAAATTCTGAAGCTCTCCTTTGAAATCTTTAGTTCTGTTACATTATCTATCTTAAGATAGTATTACCTAACTAATTACTTTACTAATAAAACTAAATACAATTTCATACATCGACATTTATTTTATTAACTGATGTTTACAACTGTTGTCATGCTAACTACATTACTCTATGCCTACTCTACTTAGATTTCCATAATATATAACAAGTTCTAAGTTTTAAAACTCAAAATACGTCGGAGTCGTAATAGAATAACTAAAAATTTGTAAAAAACACATGGAGCTCAAACAAAACATAAATAAGAATGTGAAACAGCTGCTAATGGTTATGGAAAAATGTAATACACCTTGGTACCCTGAATTAATTAAGACATCTAACGTGGTAAAAATGTTACCAGACATCTAGTATAAAAGTGAATACACCTGACAATAACACATTTATACATCAACAAATTTGTTTTTTTTTCTGGTAGTTCTTCTAATTGAGTAGGTGAACTTGATTCATTGTTTTATGCTGAATTTTGTATTGAAGTAATACGTAAAAGTACATAATTACATGCATGTAACATAATAAAATGTACATAACGCCTGTTAAAACGTTCTAATTGACCTTTTTTTGTGTGACGATATATTAGGGACTTCTCCAATCAGTGACCAACAGTAACCACCCAACATGCTCACATATCATCTTTCCTGGTACTGCTTCTACAACTTTGAAAGGTCTGAAGGGAAGAGCTCGTCACTTACAGGTCCCAAATTCTTTGGGAAAACATCCAAAAAAACGTTACATTCTATTTTGTGAGATTCTTCAAATTTTTCGCTGTGTGGTTGCCTTTTTGGCAAAAAAAAAATCTGAAGTAGACTGTCGACTTTTTATAACTAGAGATTTGAAAAAATTCCATAGCATGTTTTGTTTTGCTAGCAGAACCCGCATTGCAGCGTTTGTCATGTATTAACTGTCGAATTTGAGGACCCACAAATGCGCCTTCCTTTATCTTGGCATAGCTACCTTCTGCAAATTTCATTTTTATATACTTAAAAGCACTGCGGCCACGGCTCATACCTTCTACAAAATTCTTTATCACACGTAATTTTATACGCAATGGAGACAAATACATCATATTTTTCTATCGACAAGCGCTTTCATGTAAAATGGTTTTTTCTCCACGATCCAGTTGTCTATTTGGTTAACTTTTCACAATGTCATGCTGTAATTTGGCATAACTATCCCATTCATACAAAAAGGATATATATTTGTTAATCCAATTGCATTCCTAATAACATGGATATAACTTTGAAATCTCCACATATTTTCCAATCGTATCGTTTATAGCCCACAAGTAACAAGTAATTCGGTTTTGGCTTTAGTTAAGTGTGAAATCTATGGGACTAAAATCTGGAGCATTACTATCAGCAATGTCATCATTTTCGTTGAATGTAATTACATCATTACCATTCTTTTCGTTAGAGGTAATTGTTGTGCGACTGTTATTACAATCACTATCTGGTGAAATTTCAGATGCGTATATTTTAAAAAGTGCACCTAATAGAAAAAATCTGTAAACAGATTTGATTTCAGTAGAAACAATTACATACAGATTACTTGTTGCTGTGTTTGAGAACCAAAAACTCTGTTGATCAGTGCTATTGACACAGATGGATTTCGGACAGTAAAACGCAAAATTGTTAGTCATAATTGGGAGTAGCTTGGTATTAAACAAGTTCACCTATTGAAACATCTGCACATCTGCACTTTAGACACTGACGTTCTGAAACGGATATCATCTGTCATAAACCTCATATTTTACAGGTAACAAATTTACTTTTATTTACAAATACGGCACAATATATTCTCGGAAGAAACGTCCAGATTCTAATATTAAATTATACTTGATAGTAAATAATCACAAATATAAAAAATAAGGCGTGTATGACTTTATATTAATTACAGCCAGTTTTTACACTAATAGGAGATGAACCAATCATTGTACATGTTTGGTTTGCGACTATAAAAAACGAAATGCTCAATTAGCAGAAACAATAATTTATGTTAGTGTTTAAGACCTTTTAATATTTGATGAAATACGACGAATCCTACTTTACTTTAGTCATCGATTACATACAAAAAAAAATAAGATTGATTTTCGTAGATGTTTACTTTTACGTAATTAGTTGTTCAGGACAACGAAAATACATTACTGTGTGGTACAAACATTCACGACAAAAAAAATCTTTGATATGTAGGATAATTGAGTAGTTCTATTACTTTATGGTGAGATAAATTACGACGTCTAAATTCAATGAGATGCTCTCACACCCATGTTGTGAAGGTTCCTGTATCATGTAATAAGTTTTTTGTTCATTGGAATCTCTGGGTGGGTACTTCTATCATATTTAATACTTAGAATTGTTGTCAGTAGAATACAGGATGCGGATTGAAGTAGAGTTACTGTAAAACATATAACAACTTTCGTATATAATAAAAACAAGTTACTTCATAACTTAAGTTTACGTTTAAATAAACCAGTTTTGCTTACTCGAACGTTTATTAAGAATTATTATTATACATTAAATTAGCGTAATATTAATCAATTTGTAAAAGCATATTACAATATAATGAGAAAGATAATAAACACAATCGAAGCAAGTCTTACAACTCTAATAAATGGATGGAATCTCTGGTTTTCCCACAAGTAGAGACCAACCGTCGTATCACCGCAGTCGGCCTCTTAAATTGTGAAATTAAGTTAATTTGCCGACTACGGATTGCATGTATGTTATACTACTTAAAGATATAACTCTATCTATATCGAAACCACAGTAAAAATATGTTTGCATATCACATTCACTATCAGGTGTCACATATATATATGTGACAGAATGGTTTCCACGTACGATCGTCAACACACATATTTATGTGACGCGGATCCAATGGATTTTAACTCGCATTCTGATTTCTAGGCTCTGTTCAATGTACTACGCTCTATAAACAGGTTTGACACATATCTGTGACAAGTGGTCCAAGGATTGGAAACACGAGCTTTAGTTTATATAGGAAAGGGGAATGTTGCTAATGCAAATGGCCATGCTGCGTCTGTTGTATAGGAATTAGTTAAAGATTACTTCGAAAAGGGTCATACGATTTATATGGATAATGTTTACAACAGTATTGATCTTGTCAAATTATTGCATAAAAATAAGAATATTCACGTAGTCTAGACTCTCAGAAACAATCGCAAAGGCAACCCGCTGACAGTTGTGGCATCAACACTGATGGATAGAAATATGTCTATTCTTGAAATTCATCAGTTGTTTATACCAAAATTATCTTTCCAAACTAATTTGTATCAGTGACTTGAATATACATGTATTTATATGTAGCTAAAAAATATTAAAGCCAACAAGACGCAACAAAATGATGTAGTTGCTTTAGAAACAAGATTGCCTTATGTATGTAGTTATTAAGTTAAGTCATTACGCCATCATCAAGTTCTCTACAAATTAGGGAACACATGTAATGATGGTGCAGGTGTGCGGGAGGAGGATGAATTACGTTCTGGTCGGCCATCAACAAGCAGAACAAACAGACAAATGCGGGCACAAGATCGGCGACTGTCTATAAGATTGATCGTGGAGAAATTGGGTGTGGAGGACACGGTGCACACATCATCCGTAATGATGGCCTACTCGCGATTTGTATCGCACAAGGTCATAGACGAGCAGAAAGCAAAGCGGATGGAAACTTCTGGTCATTTAATTTTCATATGTGACCAAGATCCATTCCTTTTGCAAACCATCGTCACGGGAGATGAGACTTGGTGCTACCAGTTCCATCCGGAATCAAGACGACAATCGATGTCATGTAGGGGAAGAGCGGCAAAAGTGCCCAATGCGGGTAAGGTGTACACAAGTGTCACAAGAAAACAAAATTCAACCAAAACCTAAAGTTTATCCAAGCAATAAAGAGACTGAAGGAGATGATGAGAATGATGGCGATGCAGAATGAAGGGTAGATACGTTGGTCTAAGTGCAAGTACTGAGTCCAGAAAGAGTGTGCCGGTTGGAAGAAGAAGATGATGATTTTGAATGTGAGTTTTGTTAAATAACTGTTTCATAAATGCCCCTTTAAATTACATTAAAAATAACATTAATTATTCAATTTTAAAATAGTCCGTTTTAAATTATGTTTTGTAAAATAAACATGTTGTCTAACGGATTTCATTTGTTTTATTTAAAAAGACTTCGCCGGGTAAAGCATCTAGTGCATGGCCACTTTATCTGACTTGGAGGGAAAAGTGGCCACTTTGCAAGGGTTTATGAAAACACATGTAAACCTAAAAGAAAAACTTTTAAATGGACAAAGGACTATAAGATTTTTTTCGTTAGGGTCTGTAGAATTTATATCCATATTTAGAGGTTTGTAAAAAGTTCATGTTTTTTATATTTTTATAAAAATTCCTTAGGATGGCCACTTTACCCATCCTTCCCCTACAACTAAAGTGGAAACACAGAAGTCGAAGCAAGGATGGAAAAATATATATGAGGAGGGTAATAGAAGGAAAAGGAAAGTTCACAGATGTCCTTTCAGAAATTTTACTTTATAGTTAACATGTTATTCAATTTACTTTGAATGAAGTAACACATGTGTATGTACTTATATTCGTCTATCTTTAATTGATGTGGTAGGATGTAAATATATACTGAAAAATGTTTTATTTTATGTATATTGTATATGTATAGGTATATTCCGCCTGGTACAACGCACGATGAGTTTGAGCTTTTCTTTGTGTTATTTGCTCAATTTAATTATTACCATGAAAATGTGTTTATTGTAAGTGATTTCAATGCACCACTTTTTGTCAGTTCAGGGGCTGGTGATGTTCGTTCTCGGATTTTAAACGAGTTTATGACGTTTGATGACTTAAAACAAATTAACAGTGTTGGATCTAGTATTTACTGGTATCCCCGGTGAGGTCATACAGGATGACGGGCTGTTTGTTGCTGAGGATGGTCATCATCCACGTGCACATATATCTATATAGTGCATACTAGCGGAGATCATAGGGCATACAATTTTAGACGCGCTAATTTTCTGGCGTTATATAATGCCCTTCTTGAGATGGATTGGAACTTTCTTAGCAGATATTCTGACGTTGAGGTGGCGTGTGGGGGTTCTACTCTCTAAGGAGTCTTTGATTTCCATGTACCTCTGTTCAAGAGTATTAAACAAAAGTATCCGCCATGGTTCACTCGTGAGATTATTACCAATATCACATTAAAAAACTAATATTTCAATAAATTCAAAAAATTTAAACTAGAAGAGGATAGGGAGCACTACAGGCGACTGGGATCTCTAACTAAAACACAAGTTCTGCCTGCATATAGATCTTATATCAGTGAAATACAGCAAAATATATCAAATAACCCACGAGACTTTTGGTCTTTCATACACAGTATTAAAGGGTCATCTAGAATACCGGGCATAGTATATCATGCGGATATCGCTTATAATGATGCCCCAAGTTGTTGCGAATGCGTTTAGTCGATATTTTAGTACCGTTTACGCTGATTCAAATCCTAAAGTGAACTTGAGTGAGGAGTGTACTTATATGGATACTATTGTATTGCATGGGGTAGCTGAATCGGAGGTGATGAGTGCCTTAAAAACTTACCTAATAAAATAACAACGGGTTTTGAGTTGATTCCTAGTTTTATGATAAGAGATTGTGCTGCGGTGTTTGGATGTCCGCTCTGGATATTAATTAATCTGTCTCACAAAACAACCATTTTTCCACATGTATGGAAAGAGGGTAAAGTGTGTCCTATTCTCAAAAGCGGTGATTCGTCTTTATTCGCGAATTATAGACCTGTATCTATTTTAAATAATTTTGCCAAAGTTTATGAAATGGTCCTGTATTCACGAATCTATCCCAGTGTTAGGAACTATATTGCTTCGGAACAACATGGTTTCATGGAAAAGCGATCTACTAGTACTTATTTAATTTGCTTTACCCACATGGTGGTGGCAAATGTATTGGATCGTCAGAGTCAAATTGATGTCATCTATACTGATATTGCTAAAGCTTTTGAACGTGTTGCTCACAATATTGTAATTAATAAATTAAAGCTGTTTGGTTTTAGTGAAACACTCGTGTCGTTGTTGTCTTCATATTTGGCCGATCATGTCCAAACGGGGTCATACAATGGTTTTAAGTCTGAAGGCCATTATGTTCGTTGCGGGGTACCACAAGGCTCCAACTTAGGTCATCTGTTGTTCCTAATATTCATTAACGATATCGTTAAAGTAATCGATTATTTAACCGAGTTATTTGCAGATGATTTAAAAATATCATTGACAATTGATTCAGTGGAAGACTGTGTACATACATTTACAAGAGCAGATTGATAGTGTTCGGCGCTAGTGTGATGACAATGCATTAGCAATTAATATATCTAAGTGCCGTGTTGTATCATACACGAGGGAAAGCAACCCTGTGACCTATCCTTACTATATTGATGTGGACATTCTTCCGAGATGTACCTTAATTAAAGACTTGGGTGTTCACTTTGATAGTAAACTCACTTTTGTTAGTCACATTACTAAAGTTACGTCTGCGGCATATAAAATGTTGGGTTTCATATTTCGTAACGGTCAATATTTTACTAATACTAAAGTTTTAAAATCTTTATATTATTCATTTGCCCGCTCCAAATTAGAATATGCCTCGTTGGTTCGGAGTCCCATTTATGCGGTGCATATTGTACTCGAGGGGGGCAGCGTAAGTTCCTTAAATTCATATATTATCGAGAAAATGGTATTTTCCCTGTTCGGGGCTTCGATTATGAACTGCTGTTGAGGATGTTTGGGGTGCTTTCGTTGTCAGATAGAAGGAGAGTACTTAGCTTGAAATTCCTTCACGGATTACTTCACAATAATACTGATAGTTCACAGTTATTGAATCAGTTGGGCTTTAGAATGCCTAATGTGAATACGAGGATGAATAATACTTTTCAGTGCCCTTTAGCCAGAACTGGTGTATTGGTGAAGTCGCCTATGTCAGTGATGTGTAGAAATTTTAATGGTATTTCGCAATTTGTTGACATTAATTGTTGTACTATGCGTGCATTACAGTCAATTTGTTTTAATAGAACTGGCCAGCGATGTCATTATTGTTTTACTACGCACTTGCTACTTTGTTTAGAATTTATGTTTTATTATTATGTATTTAGTTTTTCATTTGTCCCCTAATGAGAATTATATATGTTTTCTGTCGGACAATAAAGGATATTATTATTATTATTACTAAAAGTCTAGTACGTATGTAATATATGTACTACCTACATATGTATATGAAAAACAATGAATAGTAAAATGTAAAAATAAAACCACACGTCTAGAAGAAATATTATTATTACAGTAGTCATTAATAGAACAACATTCAATTAGTATGTTTCCATCCAGTAGCTCCACAGATATAAATAAGTATGCAAATGTCAATATATTTTTTCATTTAAATACCTTCTGCTTTATGTGTGGGCTTTTTGTGCGTATGTACTTCTAATGTAAATACCATATTGGTATTTGACATAAATCCCTTTCTATATCGTCATTCGCATTGAAGGCAATGTAGTATTTGCAAATTACTTGTGCTTAATGTCGAGTTTAACGTCGTAAAGCGATTTTAATTAGAATTTGTCTGTAGTTTGCAAACCATCATTAATTCACATAACAATCAGGTGTTGTGTATCATTTCACATGCATTATGCTAATGTCAATTAGTTTCGTGCATGAACCACGATAAAGATTTTTCCAGTCCTTTCAAAGAAATTGAAGATAACTGGGAGTTGTATAGTAGAACGCAAGGCACGTATGTACTTACATATGTACATATAAGTACATACACATGTATGTACCTAAATAGAAATGGATGCAGGAATGGTCTATGCTTCAATTATCTAAACTTGACGTTTGTCGTAAAGCAGTCGTGTTGCGAAAACGACCGATGACAATGATAACAGCAGCAGGGTATAAAAAATTAATTGTACATATTTGAACAAAATGAATATGAACCGTTGTTTATCATGTTGATATCCTGGTTTCGATCTCAATTGACCAAGAATTTGCAACAATACATCTGATAAAAAAATTATGACTCAGAATTGCGTATTGAGGTGCAATTGTTATAGAACATTATTATAAAAGGATTTCTCGCAGTATTACATATGTAAAAATTTCCCAAGAAATATTGCTTCTGAAGTAGGCTATACTATACTACGTTCATCTCCGTACGACTACATCCTATAGAATCGATTTGGAGTTGATTAAAACCAAACGCTTCTCCTAGAAAACTACAAGAAACGAAGTTCCATTGTTAACAATATCAGATACTTAGCAACCCCATAAATTATTCTTAATTCGAATTATGACTTATTTATCTTATTTATGTATTTATATTTTATTACGTTTTACAGTAAACTAGTTTTCCTATTACATACAATAAAGAAATGTACTAAAAAGCATGAATATGTTCAGTTAGATGACGATTCTCAGTATTCGCATAAAACGACTTGAGTCTTTATCTATAACAAAATGCGCAGCATTTGATTACATTGACATTGATTACAGATATAGACTACATTTTTGTAATTGTTTTTTTAAATGTACACAATAATAATGGAGAGCGGGCACAAAGATTGATCTTTAGTGATAAAGGATGGATTTGTAAAACGTGATACTTAAATTTACAAAGTACAAGAATTTGGAATAGTGAATATTGACATGCAATTATTGAGGAATCGCTACATCCAGAGCAAAAATCCGGTGTTTAGGCAGCGATAGGCCAAAAGCGAATCATTGGACCAATATTTTTTCAGGAGACGTCAACTCTGCTCAAAGGTACCACATAGAAATTTTGGAACCATCTTTTTCAGTTGCATGATGATTATGAAACTCAAATAATAAGGCACTAAAATATAATAATGGGGCACCTTGTCACTGTACCGCGGAATCTTTGGACTACTTATGAGGGAATTCGTTTGATTAGCGTATAATTAGTCGAAATACTGAAATTCTTTGGCCTACACGGTCATGCGATTTAACACCAAGCGATTCTTTCTTGTGACTTTATCTAAAAAATATTTCGAACACCTGTATTGAATTTGTATTGCATCAGAACTAATAAAAAGCATTCAGTATGTATTTTGTACCCGCTTAGAGTGTATGTAAGTGTAAGTATACGTAACAAAATGTTGTCGACACATAAATCGAGAAAACGACCGTTGTTAGACGAAGTGAGTAAGTTTATTATTAATTTCCCGGATTTAATATACTATGGCTCAAAAATTAAATGTTTAGTGTGCAATACATATCTAATGTGGTGGTAAAAAACTGACTGTAAAGAACACGTAAGCAGTACGAAGCACAATAATAACAAAATTAATCGACAACAGTTTATACATTGAAAATATACAATCAAGTTTCTCCAGTTTGTCAATTCTTGGAAGACGCTTAAAACGGTAAGTGTTTTTTTAATTCCACTGTCGTGCACACGATCACTAGTCTCATACATTTACAAGATGTACTATTCTTCTTTTTCGTGTGTTCATGCATATTACTGTAATAGTAGAAAAGCAAATGTATACTTAATTATTTCCGATAGAATAATAGTTTCTACTTGTATCTATACTTATATCGGTAACAAACTCATGTTGCGTCCCTATTCTACCGCATATTCTAATATATTACGAATTACACTCCAACACCGACGCAGCTGCCTTGCAGGGAAATTGGCCCGCTCTATTCATAAGTATACTAACTGTCAGAATATTTTGTGAAGAAATAAAGTTTTACTGCGACTATTAATATTATCTTTTAAATCTTCAGCTCTTCATTCCTCATATTACGTTTATTGTTTCTACTAAAATTAAGAAGAGACAATAAAAAAATATGTAGTTTATTGTTTCCCAATAACTGAAACTTAGTCACACACAAAGCGTGTACGAATTCAACTTTGCCACTATCTACTCACATTCGTATAGTACATTGCCTAGTCTAACAACTTATGTATGTAACAAAAAATAACAGCGTGATCTTTTCCGTTACAAGCAATTTTATATTTGTTTTGTATGGGAACATAATGTTAAAGCTATAAGGGAATACCATTATGTTTAAAGTCTTCGAAATTATACCTTTCAATGTGCGTGACTTCTCGATTAGAATATAATACGCGGTATATAGGAACATACATATGTATCATACATATACAGCAGCATTAACTCAAACTGGTCGACAGGGCTGTCTGCACAGTGTCGGTCGTAAGATATTTCAATTTATTTTAGATTTTGAATGTAGCATGAAAATAGAATTTGTTTCTAGTCTTGGAGCTAATTTGACGCAGTCAAAAGTGTGCTAGGTATAATGCGATGTATGTATGTATGTAAACATGGATATTATAGTAATTTATGTTTCTACTTTATAAAATTCAAACCTTGCCGGAACCAAGTTTTATTTACTTAGATCTCGTAGGAAATCAAATAGGTCATTAAGAACTATATAGTTTCATGACCTAGTACTAATAATTTGGGTAAATTTAGTTCAGCTGCTTGAAAAGGTGAATCGTATTTCTTTTACGAATTGCAAAGATTTATCTAAATCCAGTTTCCACATGTATGTTCATATACAAATGTCTACGCATGCATGTATATAAATAAAATTGCTATGATTTCTTAGCAATAATTATTCTAAATGTAATTTAAATGTTTTATGAATGCTAGTTATCTCAATATCCACTTTAGCTATGTAAAAACGTATAACAGTGCAAGTGATTAGTAATAATCTTAATTATAAAAAAACGAAATGCTTCTTGTGGCTCTTAACCCTTTCACTGCGCAACGTCTCAAACAAAATGCTTCCGTGGTTCACACAGACAAGTTATAACGTACACCCAACGAAATGGTTTGTGTTGTTTTATTTTGGTTGCAATAAACAAAATTTTAGTGTCTAATCAAAATACTATTATTTAATTAAGACATATTTTTTGTTACATGCATCTTGTTGCACCAACAACAAATTCTTGTTGAAGAAATAGCAAAACAAAAAAAACATTGGGTTAAGAAGTTTTATGTTTCAGTAACAAAGTTTTATGTTTCAGTAAACAAAAATAACATAACAGCGACACTTTCTTCCCTTAACCAAATTAATTCGTTGACTGTATTTAAACACAAAACGTTGTTGAATCAACATTGTTTTTTCTGATTAAATGCATTAGTTTCTCTGAGTGTACGATTGCATTGAGCCGCTGTGTCGTGTGAGGTTCCCACAGTAAACGGGGCAATTCTGCACAAGAGATACTTATGTGTTGCTTATCCAGTGACGACGACAAGTTTTGATCGATAGAGGGAAAATAATTGTTTGAGCTTTTTTCTATGTCAGACACCACCTTTTTTTGCGGATTAATCCGGCCCGCGCAGTAAAATGGTTAATTACCAATAGTGGGACTAGAAAGGAAGCCAGGTTTGCAAAACTGTCTTGACAAAACCCGTACATAATAATGGAATAAATGATGATTTTTTCTATAAAGGCATGATAAGTATACTAACCATTTCATGTATGTATTTCTGAAGTACAGAAACTTCTTAGAAGAGTGCATGTCTTCTGAGCATCTTATTATTGTAGAACCCAGAATACATACGGGCATGCCAGAAACCCTAGTTTTAAAATAGGCTGTAGCCTATTTCAACAAACTACTACTTCGACAAACCCTTCAAGGTTGCCTTAGATTCGCATAAGTGGAGAGTAAAACAGAAAGCTGGTAGCCGAATCCAGATCTAGTACGCAGATAGGTCAAAAAGAACGACGGGTTCTGGAGCAGGTATGGTAAAACCTTGATTCATAAGTTGATCATCATGATATTAGGGCAATATACCACCGTACATCAAACGGAAACACTATCAATAGACACGTGTGACCAAAGGGCATGGGAAAAACAAGCGAAAGGTGAGGTGATTCATATCGCATCGGAACTGTTAGGAAAATCTGGCTCCTAGCAAAACATAACAAAGCTACTTTGGTGTGGATGCCGGCTTATAAGGGCATACCAGACAATGAATTAGCCAAAAAACGGGTAAAAAAGGCTCTGCAACAATATTCACTGGGCCAGAACCGGGTCTGGCAATAAGTAAGACTGATATACGTGGTGCAGTAGATGAGTGGGTTAGCACACCTGGTACAGCGGAACAGTGTTGAAAAGCAGAGATGTGCTAGCTCTGACAGTGATGAGTCTGTTAACAGGACACGACTGTCTAAGGTCTAAGGGAATGCCTGCATATAATTGGCATCTCTAAAGATGAACCTATTTACAGACATGCAATGAGGAGAAGGAAACAGCCTACCACATTTTATTTGAATGTGATGCATTGGAACAATGGAGACTGTCATTAGTTGGACCAATTAACCTACTAACAAGTCTACCAGGAAGAGATTTACCACACAGGCTATTAATCCTAATAAAAAGGACTAACCTGTTTATGTAAAGCAATTCCTAGGTACGGAATGATGCGATAGGCTGCGTTGATATTATAATCAATGTAAATATAATTTTAGTAAGAATCTTTGTATTTAATGAAAAAAAAAGAAATCCTTCTTAATGTTCGTAATTACTAGCAGTAAGGTCAGCGAGACAGATGAAAGGTTGCAGCACTCTCTTGACAAAACCACTACATACTTAATAACTGAAGTAAATGATGATTTCTTTTATAAAAGTAATAATAATAATAATAATCTTTATTCATCCTAGGATGTTTTCATATACACTATTATTACTCTTACTAACTAAATGTTACATATACTTTTAACATACAAACTACAGTATTTCTTAAACTCACTTATACTACTCGCCTGTTTTGCTTCACTAGACATTTCATTATATAATTTCAATCCTTTGTAATATAAATTATTCTGTGAACAAGACTTCTTATTTAACGGCAATCTAAAACTATTTATATTTCTCGTGTTATATGCATGTATATCACAATTGTATGTAATATATCTATTTAAATAATTAGGCATTTTACTATGTACAATTTTATATATCAAAACCAAACTATTAAAATAAACTCTTTGTCGAACACTAAGCCACTGCAACGCCTCCAGCATGAGAGATATTTTTGTGTATTTGTTACAGTGCAATATTATTCGCATTGCTTTATTTTGCAACTTCTGCAATTTAAACATATCACCATCTCCTATTAGAAGCATTACACTGGCACAGTACTCAAAGTGTGGGGCAATAATACTTTTATATACCAAAATTCTTGCCCAGGTATTAAGTTTGGAACTAATTCTACCAAAGAAACCTATTTTCTTAGCAACCTTTTTAACTATATAGTCTACGTGGCTTCTAAAAGATAATGTGTTGTCTATAATAATACCAAGGTATTTAATTTCTTTTACAAGTTCTATATGTGCAACATCAACAACAATGTCACTATTAGTATCCGCACACAACTGTTTAGCACCAATTATCATTGCTTTTGTTTTGGACGTGTTTAATTTAAGTTTATTTACTTTTAACCACTTAGAAAGTATTTCTAGTTCCTTGTTAATTTTAATAACAGCAGTTTCAATATTAATTTCTGCAACACTCACAAGTGTGTCATCGGCGAACAGATTCAAAGTACAATCACTAGTTGCACAGCATATATCATTAATATATAAAACAAACAAGAGTGGACCCAATTTTGACCCCTGCGGAACGCCTACCGAGATTCCTCTGGTCGACGACATATTATTTCGAAACTTAGTCACTTGCATCCTTTCCTGCATATAATCTTCAATCCATTTGAGTGCGATCCCCCGCAATTCCAATATGGTGAAGCTTTTCTATTAAACGTTTTCTGTCAATTGTTTCAAATGCTCTCTGTAGATCCAAAAATACTGCAACAATTTTATTGCCCTTTTCTATTTTTTCTTTCCAATTAGCAATCACCAAATTCAAAGCGGTATCACAAGAATGACTTCGCCTGAAACCGGACTGAACATCCGCTAATAATGAATTATTCTCTACAAAATTTTCTAATTGTTCTTTAGCAACATGTTCCAATATTTTTTCCAACGTTGGTAACATATTAATTGGTCGAAATTCGTTACAATGTCTGGCATTTTTCACCTTAGGTATTGGTATTACTGTGGAAGTTTTCCAAATACTTGGAAAAGTCCCCAATCTGAGAGATTCATTAATTATTCCTAGCAAAGTCTTACCAATCACAGGAAATGCATCCTGAATAACTTCTACATCCAAGTTATCGGTACTTGAATTATTTGACATCGAAGCAATTATCTCTTTTAATTGTGTCATTGTAGTCGGTTGAAATTCACTAAATATTCTATTCTCCTGGCCTACCGTTTCAAAAAGTGAATTATCTTGAATATTATCAATCCCTTCATGAATTTCATTGATACTTTCAATAAAGTAATTATTAAAACATTCCACAATTGATTCCGGTTCGGGTAAAAGTATGATAAATGTAGTAAAAATTTAACATATATCAAAAGTGCAGAAGTTGTGGACATATCATTTCCCAGACATTTCTTCTGGTCACATACCGTAAAGGGTTCATCAATATACGAATTTCATTTGAACAGTCGTTAATGTTTAGATTGTGTGTTTTATTTTATTTCTTTTCACAAATACCTTGTAATATGCCAAGATGTTATTTATGGTTACATTCGTGTTTATGTAGTTTTATTAATAATAAACCAAGTTTTGCAATGCTTTTAGATTTTGATTGCACAGTGCATTTTTATAAATATTATGTAAGTACTAAAGACCATTAGCGATAATAAAATTATAAGATATTATTGACTATTACATTACTAATGCATCGTATCTTTAATAGTGCAGCAGAATGTGCCAAGTATAAATACCTAGGTCACAGTATGTAAAAACTGCTAATAAGCATAATACTTACTCTTATTTTTTAACTTTACAGGACTTATACACGCGGCAAACTGATTGTATTCACTCACGTACGTCATACATGTGTTTTATGATTTTTCTAGTTTGCAAAGCTAATCAAGTCGTAATGAAACGCAAAATAGTGACGATGACGAGTGATTTGTTTCGATAAAATTATTCATTTCGTAGCTTCACATGTCATTAAATCTAGTAATTTGCAATTGATGCAACAAATTTAGTTAATGTTTGTAACATTATCATGTAACGAAAATTATATCTGTTTGGAAAGAATACCCACCCAGAGCCAGATTTGAAATACTGTGTTTAGAAATCTTTTGAAGAGACAGGCAGTACATATAATCGCAATATGTGAAGTGTAAGTATATCTGCGAAACAACACCCCGAATAATTTGGTTTCAGACTTCGAATAATGGGGTTATTTGAATACTGTGCGCTTCATAATATGTGTTTGAATCAACTAATACTTGCCGATCAAATGCATCAAACAAATATCTATTTGCTTGCATAAATATCCCCGACAAAATATATTTGTATTTGCTGTACTTAACAAATCGTTTTTCTTCGAGTGCGCGAAAGAGGTAATATTGTTTCATTAAATTACAGAAACTAATTCATAATTATTGAAACTGTATATGTTCCATATAGTGTCCTACATTGTATTCATTTACTTAGCATCGAATACAGTAGATTGTTTATACGTGAGTACTAGTTTACATAATGGGATAATTAGCTTTGGAAATTGTATACTTGTTTAATTTGGGGTACATTATGAAATTCTCATTATAAATCGCCAAATTGAATGGTCCATACGAAAATGATGCTGCTCGACCGACCGATCGGTAATTAGATTTTGCGTTTGTGCTATCTCCGAGACAATAGGAACACGGTTAGATAGATAGATAGAATACACTTCAAGGATATTTTCAGCCGACAATCTCTCCAGGAATGCCACGGTAAATATATTCAAAATGCAGCAAGATTCAACCTTTAGTGGTTCAATGATGTAACTGGTGTTTCACGCGGCCTATACAAGAACCGTAATTATAAGTGACGCGTAGTAAACAATATGAATATTGTTTAGGATCTCACGGGAAATGCTGTTAAGTTCGTTAAAGCGATGATCCTGATACGCTCGATTTTCTTCACCTCACTCTTTTGTTATATTAATTTAAATAGTGCAGTTTATCAGTTCAGTACGGAAAGGAAGAAAGCATTAACAAAGTGTTAACTGAAGCAAATATCTAATTATTACCAAAAAAAAAAAAAAA